>CAWVQM010000389.1:12500-24999 GCA_963932345.1 Ophion ventricosus | reverse complement strand
GGGGCGATGAACGTGAATAAGGAAGCAAAGGGACAAGAAACGCGATTGACCGTGCTCATCTTTCGCCTCGGAGGAAAATAAAGGGGAACAGTAATATATATATATATATATATATATATATATATATATATATATTGTGAGAGAAGAAAGACGCGGAGAGGAAAAAGTAAAGAATGTAGAATTCGGGGTCTTTCGTTCTCGGGACTGTCGTCGCGTCGTGCTACCAGCAGCTGCTGCTGTTTTGTCTGCGAGCGAGTCCGCGCTTACGATCGTTTCGCGTTGCTATTCGAAGACGCGTTACGTCTGAATAGCCAGGGAAAAGAGAGAACAAGAGAGAGAGAGAGAGAGAGAAAGAGTGAGAGAGAGCGAGAGAGAGAGAGAGAGAGAGAGAGAGAAAATCACGAGGCGGCGCGCTATTTTGGTTGCGTTAAAAATGCATCCATCGAGCCACGTCAACGCACCTATTCGCTCGGGCTTTTCGTTCGCGGAGGCTCGTGTCTTCGCCTCGTAGCGTCTTCGTCCCGTGTCGAGAGCGATGTACAAACATCGATCGTCGTCTCCGTCTACTTCGTCCCTGGACCCAAGAGAACACGACATCATCTCGCCTTCTCTCGGCGATGTCAAACCGGCAAAAGGTTCGACGAATTGAAGAAGACAAGTTAGGTACGGGCATGTTGACCAAGTTTGGAATTATCGTCCTGTAATTCCTTAACACTCGGCCGTATAAAAATGAACCCTACTTTGGTCAATAGGAAATTTATCTGGGAAAAAAAAAGTCTATAGACGAAATTCCTGTTATCCTTATTGTTTCGCAGACAATCGCTCTTAAATGACTGAAGGCATATTTGCTCAACCTGCCCCAATAGTGGGCTAAGTTGAGCACGAGTACGAGGTAAGTTGGGCAAAGTAAGAATTGCATTAAAAAAAATCAGACGTATGCAACATGATTTGGTACAATGCAGTAATAAACTGGTTAATTGCAATGAACTTTGAAATCATTTTTTTTTCTCATACAATTGTAGAAGAAAATTTTTCAATCACGTTGTTTTTTTTTTTTACTTTGGGGTGCATAAATAATGAACCGTCTCGTGCGCCGCGTGGCAACGGGCAATGTCGTGATGTGTTCACCTCCCCCATATTTCTCTTTCCGCCACTCGATGCACCCGCGTGCGTTGCTTAGTTTTCCAGATATTTCGATTGCCCAACTTACCCGACTGCTCAACATGCCCCCCCCTCCCTAACCTATCGAAGGCGAGTGAAAGAACCGAAAACCAAAGAAAAAGAAGAAACGCGCATATTTTTGGAAACAAGGTTCGCAGTTCAATGAAGGTGAAGGGAAGAGAAATCTCGATGCCATGAATAATACGTGAGATCAACGTCCAAAGTTTCTGGATTCGACGCCACAGTACCAACCTACAATCTTGGTCATTCTCCTCCTACGCTTCGAAACAGGATTTTGCCTCGGTCGCCTCTCCCAAAAGCCTCTTCACACCGGACCCTATCGAAAAAGGATGCTGTCCTGCATTTTTCTCATCGCTATCATCTTTTCTCTCTCCTTAATCCTACTCCTCTTCGCCGTTGTTGAACGCAGCCGCTGCGCAGTCCATTCCTTCCTTCATGGATCTCTCGCTCGAATATCCGAAGCTGAACAAGCTATGGCACGACGATTTGCCTGCGCCCTTCAAACGACTACGTGGACCGGGGCGAAGACGACCAGTCTGAGAGAGAACGAAAGAGAGAGAGAGAGAGAGAGAGAGAGAGAGAGCGAGAGAGAGAGAGAGAGAGAGAGAGAGAGAGAGAGCCAAAGACCGGGATAAAAAGGGGAGAGAACGGAGATATGAGAAAGTCGACGATCGGATCGAGATGCGAATCAAGGTGGAGAATGTTAGAGAGGAGAATGAACGAAAGAACGAACGAAGAAAATATGGCTACACTGTAATATGCGTTACCTGTACGTGTATACAAACTGGAATTTGTGTGTGCCATACAAGAAAGCAAGAGAGAGAGGGAGAGAGGGGTAGAGACAGCAAAGATGTAGCCTGGGGTCAGCATCAGAGAGCCAGAGCGGCACATAAGATGGAGTCTGGTTTGATGGAATGCTGCTGCTGTTCCTGCTCCTGCCTTCGCCTCCCAGCTGACCCCTCTCCCATTCTACACTTCGTCCTTCTTCATCCTACTGGATTTCTCTCTTCTATACCCTCGGCTCATATATATATATATATATATATATATATATATATCAGAGGTATATGTAGCCTTTGAGCGTCGGGACGCATCATCGGAATGACTCGCGGCCCTTGCGAACCTTCGCCGGATAGCCGACAACACTCCGCCTTCGGGAATAACGCAGGCGCGTACCTAACGCCCTCCCGACCAATCAAGGGGTTTCGAATTCACTATACGATACGCGATGATGGCGCGCACAATTACGTCCTTATGGATTTTGGGTGAATCGTTTGCAATGTACTCGACTCGTAATCTGTCTCAAATCAGCGATTATCAATCTTCGCGAGTAAGTTAGGATCGAACAATCATTGAAATCAGCCAATAACGTAGTCAATCGATTGAGGGGTTTCAGGGAGACTTGAAACTCGCTATTCCATCAAATAAGCTTTGTATATAACGGTAGTGTAACTTTTGCGGGACATTCGAGAGGCATTAGGGTAAAGCCAGCAAAAAGTACGCACTTTATAACCTTAAATTTCTAGAAAAATCAATTTTGATAATACACTTTGTACTTCTTATTTAAATTAAGTTTTGGCTATTTAGAAACATTATTTTAAATATAAATGTTAAGTAAGGATCTCGAAAAATATTTTTAAAAAGGCTTAAACTTAGAACATGTTCCGTGCGCACTCGCGGGGTGCTGTGTTGCAAAGAGTACGAAGTGGGAACCTTTCGTAGAAGCTAAGAGTGCGCATGAGAGCGGAGTAAAGATCATCAGCCCTGGGAAATATCACAAGTTAATACAAGTCAAGAGTACGCGTGCGCACTCTTTGGGTGCGTACTCTTACAAAAAACGTGTTTTTAGTCTATGGTCACGATAATTTTCGTAAGCAAGCAAAACGGTGACATAACATCTCAATAAAAACAAAATTTTGATCACAAATTTCAAGTATTATAACATTCGTTGGGTGCAAATTAATCGCAAACCTTACAAAATGGGTTTAAAATTGTTAAAAAATAAGATTAAACACATCGAAAGTCTATTATTAGTGATAAAATTGGGAATAAACACCTTAAGGTCTTAGGCCACTCTAGAGGCCAAAAAGGGCATATATTGTGATTTTTTTTTCAGCGAAACCATAAAATAAATCGGAATTACAAAATAGGGGTTTTATTATACGCGTAATTGACTATACAAAATTATTTTTTCACAGCGATACATGTCAAAATGGCGACTGTGCAGCATTTTTCCGATGACGCCTTTATTTCTGGAAGTTCGACGGCCGGACCAACAGCTCCTATAATTTTTTAGTTATGATGAGACACTAAAGTTTTTTTCGATTATATATAAAAATAGCTATGGAAGTACGTAGGATTTTGTTGATATATTGTTTTTTGTCAAAATGGCACATTTCTAAAACAAAAAGTATAAAATGCCATGAGAAAATCGTCTGAAAATTGTTTATAAAAAAGGAACTATGCAATATAATTTGAAAAAAATCCTACGTAGTGCCTCAGAAAATGTAATTCTAAATATACGGTTAAAAATTCAAGTGAATCGGTTCAAATTTGTTTGAGTTATGAGT
Organism: Ophion ventricosus; assembly: GCA_963932345.1. NCBI lineage: Eukaryota > Metazoa > Arthropoda > Insecta > Hymenoptera > Ichneumonidae > Ophion > Ophion ventricosus. Next base: position 21,247 of record CAWVQM010000389.1, on the reverse strand, counting down.
CAGGCCGACTTGAGAAATGTAGTTTTGAGATAAACGCGTTTAAAGTTAGTAGAAATTCACGACACGAATCAAGAGGGGTTGCGCTAGAATTCGAAAATCGAGTACTTAGCGATTTTTCACACCCATAATCTTTTGGAATATAATTTTATAGGTACTAAGGTACATTTTTAACAAACAAAAAAAATCGATTTTAGGGAATTCCTAGAATGGCTAAGACCTCAAATAATGGTGGATATATGTTGTCTAGTAAGACCCTCTTTTCCGATGATGGAATTTTTTTCTCTGTCAGGCATCGTCTGGAAAATAAAAAAAAAAAACGTTTTTCTTGTAAAAAAAAAGGCAGAGTAAGGTAAAAAAGAGGGGTTGCGCTAGAATTCGAAAATCGAGTACGTAGAGATTTTTCACACCAATAATCTTTTGGAATATAATTTTATAGGTACTAAGGTACATTTTAAACAAAAAAAAATCGATTTTTGGAAAATCCTAGAGTAGCCTAAGGCCTTAACGAAGCGCGTTGTTGTCCACCACCTTGACAACGACATGCCACTGAAAAGTTAGATAGTGTTGCCAACACAAGAAAAAATATAACAATTCAAAACATTGTTACTTTTTGGTAGTGCGCACTTTTTGGTGGCTCTACCCTATTTGATTTTTCGGCCTGGTGGGAACCGAAGCGACGGCGACTGAAATGAGCTAAGATCCATGATGGAACGAGAGAAATTTTCAGCCAGATGTAAACTATGCCGCCCTTTGATTCGATCTTGTCATTCGATGAACCATAGTCATCATTGGCGTAGCAAGGGGGGCTGGGGTGGGCACCCCCCTCCCCTTAAAATAAATTTCTGGCTATGCCAATGATAGAGCCAATTATAGAGATAGACAATTTTGCACGAATGACTTCAATGTTTAGTCTCCACAGGATGGTAATAAAAATTTATGGTAAAAATGTTTACGTCGACCACGAAAGAAGATACAATACTTATGTGAAAAGAACGTAAATGCACAGACGAGGAGCTGCGAGAGTGCGAGGAGAATCTCGGTCACGCCCTCTTAACGCACCCTTCGCCCTGAGGGATGTAAGTCAGCCAAGCACTTAAGTCAGGGTGGAGTCGCCGCTCCGTTTCTTCTGCGCTCATTTCGTTCACTCGCTCGCTTGACTCTCAACGTCTTCCACGACTGTACAGCATGTGAGAGTGCACGAAAAAGAGCGACTATCGCGGACCGTTGTTTCCTCGTGAGTCACGTGGGAAGGAAACAAGTTCGTGATCCAAAGAGGAACCAAGTGATTGAGTTAACTTTTAGCAGATACTTCCCATCAATGTCTCGATGGCTTTGTACTCTGGGTGTACGCCATCAAGTTCGTCCTACCTCATTGGAGCTATCGCGATAAAGTTTCTTCACGAGGCTCCAGGGTAGAAAGGGGTCTTTAGGAAATCGAACCTCGGTTGCCAGGACAGTTAGGGTAAACCGGCCAGTGAATTGAACAGAGAACCAAAAGTACACAGCCCTATCGTAACAAACTTGTGCGGTCTGCGAGTAACCCCAAACTAGAAAAATTTCCAAGGGGCGTCAAAATACGATGTTAAACTAAGAATATCTCATGGGGATTATTTCGTAATTTTTTGACGTTTGCAAACAATAGGTGAGCTTTGAAGCTTACAGCACCGGGGAAACGCCACTAACTTTACCACATTTTAAAATATGCCCAGCCTTCAATATACGTTCTCCTTCCATAAAATTTCGTTGTTTAGAATTGGTACCAGGCCAATCACAAATTCCACTAATACTTATCATAATATCACAGAAATTTGCACTAAACTACATGACCGTTAACGTGTTACGGTCCTCTTATCGCCACCATGTTTTTTTAGGCTCCGCCCATATGACAAATCCCAATAACGATTCGAGTTTTTATCGAAAATTCTTTACTTATTTTAAATATAAATCAGCTTTCGTCTATTGACTGGTCCCCGTCAATTTACTGATCGATGTACCTTAGAGCAGGGGTCGGCAAGTATTTTATGGTAGGGCTCGGATGTTTTGAATTTTTTTTTGAGTTGCAGAGGAAAAAAACTGGAAATATTACTTACAGCAAGCAGGTTATTATTGTTTCTCAAAAACAATGTACCTTATAAAAACACATATTGGATTTTATTTTTATTTTTCACTTAAAAATAATATACGATATTACTTTACATAGGTTCTTAATGTGAAAAATTACACCTCCGATCTTGAGCCAGTTTTTTTCCAATTTGCATACTTTTTTGTAACATGTTTATCCCAAAATTCTTCAGTGAGTGCAGATTTGTATATTTGCAAGAAAATATCTTCTTGCAAGTCGATTATTATTATAATTTAATAATAATAAAAATAAGATATATAAGTATTTAATATTTAATAATAATAAAAATGAGATATATACGATTTAAATATATTTCATGATAATAATAAATAAGATAAATAAGAAAGAATAATAATAATAATTATTATTATTATTTATTCCGAACTGTTATTTTTTTCAACCTTTAGCTCGGTTCAAATTTAACTTCACGCCTTTTAGAATCGCACACAGAATGAGTTAATTAAAGTTTTAAAAGATTTGTTTGACGGTCCAGTTTTTCTACCCTCCCGCGGTTCGGATGCGGACCGCGGTCCGCCTGTTGCCGAATGCTGCCCTATACCTGCTGCCTTCTGTGACGGTATCGAGAATAATCCCCAATTGCTTTTCAGGTGGAAATACTTCATGTTGATACTTTTCGTTCGTTCCTCGTAGTCTATTAAACGTTTTTCCTTAATTGCACAAACAATTTTGTTCCTGGAGGCAAATGAATGAATTTCCACAAATTTTATCACCGTTGTAAGCGGCTAAGAGAATGCCACGGAACGGTTTTGTGTGCTTGGAGAATATACCTTTCAGTCGGCTTCTATCTCTCATGTGTTCTTATCCTTCTCGGTCCCTTTGCTCGGTTCCTGTTTTTTTCATCGCTACAGCGTATCTCGTATAATATATGTATATCGCTCGGGACGCCACACGGCGACGATGTAACCAACCTCCTACACGCTCGTCCTATCATCCTCTCTCTCTCTCTCTTCTCTTCTCTCTCGTCTCTCTCATCTCTCTCTCTCTCCTCTCTCTCACTCTCTCTCTCTCTCTAGCAGCATGCAGCATCAGCAGAAGCAGCATGTTCGAAAGGTTGTTCCTTGCAAAACCCACGCAAGCACACAGCCGTGGTTGGAGAAGCCTACAGGCTACCTTTTCTTACATCGTTTAACGCAATATTCGCCCTGTAGGTACTGTTTCGTTTTTTTTTCTTCTTCTTCTTTATACCCCTCTATTACACTCCCCCTCTGGCGTTTTTATTCTAGATCGTCGTTTTCTCCTCGTCGCGTTCCTTTGGCGAATAACCGAAAGAAAAGTGAGCACGGCGTCCCGACGCCTGATATTGAAGAGCCGAAGAGAAGCTTCTCTCTTTCCTTCTTCGTCTCTTCGACGTGGGAGAGCAACCGTGACAAGTTACACGCCGTTCGTGCCTTCTTGGTTTCTTCTTTTTTTCCTCTATCGCTGCACTTTACTCCTCCAGCTTCATCTCTTCCGATACCACGTTCTTCTTCTTCTTCGTCTTCTCTTTTCTTTACCATTCCGCAACAAACAAACACCTTTGTTCTTCTTCCTTCTTCAACGCTCCAACTGCACCTCGTTCTTTTCAAGACTTTTCTTCGATCGGTGATGCTTTTTCATCTACCTTCAACGACACGGTTGGGTTGAGTACTGCTTGCCGTTTAGTGCGCTTCTTACTCACTACCGATGACTCGTTCAGCATTGTGAGACTGAACAGATCTCACAGCACTAGCCGACTTCCGACTGTTCTTCGACTTCTTCACTTGACGATTTCCCAGACGTCTCTTGCTTTTTCCACGAAACAATCTTCAAGGATCCTTTTTTATTCTGTCCGTGCCTCTTCTTTGCGCTATTCAAACATGATTCGCCACTAAATGATTTGCTGTATTGGATGAATTTGCCCCGGGGCTCGTTAACACCGAGAAGAAAAGTGAGAGGAGAGCAAAAAGAAAAACAACACTGATTATCCCCGAGGACGTACGTGCGAATTGGTCCGATGAAAACATTCACGAATCCCCGGGAAGTGTATCTGACATACGTTACTGTTTTTTTTTTGTTTTTCTTTCCCCTGGCAGATCATTTCGCACGCAGTGTCTTCCGGTATCCAATAGAGAATTCGCACCCATGGTTAGGTACACGTTGACGCGTCTCTCGCACTCGTCCCGATCGTATCGAGGAATGCCAAGCCCCGAAGAATGCCTCGTACACGCTTCTTGCCTTCTACGGTCGACAAAATATACGCGAAGGACGATCATCGCGCTTTGTTGATCTTTAGCCGCCCGGCAAAATACTCGGTCATGGACTTTTATATATGTATAGATATCTAGCTTCCGCTTGTGACTTTTCTCCGAACGGAATTTAGCTCATAAAAACTTCATTACCAGTTGCAGCCCTTGTTAAGGGTTGTTTTGGAAAATCCTAAAATATGAATTTTGTTACTTCTTTTGAGGAATATTTATACCGAGTTTCAAGGTAATACACGCAACGAATACAATTTTCTATACAAACTTTTATATCTCGTTTCATCCTTTTAGGGGTTGATTTACGAAAAATCCTTTTTTGTGCACCTCTACGTCCTTTACGGAACACATCTTCTGAATTTCATTGAGATAAAAGCAAAGAATTCGTTTTTCTCATGCAAACTTTAACACCCCGTTGCACCTCTCAGTAGGGGTTGTTTTAAAAAATCCTAAAATACGCGTTTTAGTCTGCGTTTGGAAAAATATTTTGAAGAATACCAAGTTTATACACGCAAGGAATGCAATTTTCCATACAAATCTTTATACCCCATTTCATCCCCTTAAGAAGTGATTTACAAAAAAATGCTGTTTTTAGTGCACTTTTCGAGAAACATATCTTCCCAATTTCATGTTTCTATCTTCAGTAGTTTAGGCTGTGGCGTCGTCTATATATGAGTCAGGAATTCAGTCAGTCACGGAACTGTTTTATATGTATAGATAGATACATCGAGCCATCAGGCACACACCAATCTCCATAATTCGGTTGATATGAGAGAGAAAAAGTGAATACCGTACATCAGCAAGGTTTTTCTCTTCGCCGAATGTTCACGCATGTGATTGAAAAATGATGACCATTCGCTAGATCCGCCGTCAGCTTCGGCAATACCAATGAGTTTATTATAACTGCCCCTTGTCCTATCCCAATATGGGATGCCCATCAATTCTGTCCGTTCCTCGATTCCCTCAACCAAGGTATGCTTGCGTATGCTGCGAACACGATGTGCCCCGAAAATGTCCCAGTATCATTCCCATCCAGGAGGCAGCTAACGCTATCGTCGATTCACTATCACCAATCGCCACAAGTTGGAATACAGTTGTGCCCATGCGAAAAATTGACAGGGTATACCTAATACAATTGGGGCCCTCCAATGGATTATTTGTGGATTCCATAGTGGGGTTTTCCGTAAGACAGCTGGACCGGGCCCTTATTAGGAAATGGTAGGGTAGGTAGGTTGACTAAAACTATGGTCTAAGTACGGAGACCGAGTAAATGCCTCTACGGGGTGTAGTTGTAGATTCCCTAGTAGCAATTTCCCCAATACTACCAGACTTTGCTATTATAGGGGCAAATCAGTATAAATTGCTTGACTAAAGAATTTGTGGCAGAATAATTATCGAGATCGATTAAATATAATAATTAAACAAAAGTCAAAAATCAAAATATGCGTCAGAATTCTAAGCCTCAAATGTATTGAAATAACACATTTCTTTTTCACAGTGCACACACACACACGTACGCACATGGCTGCGATAATTTGTTATGAGGCACCGTTCAGGCAATTTTAAAGTCCCCGGTTATTTTGTCTTCAATGGCCCTCGGTAGGAAAGTGTCACCGGCCACAGATGACCCATGTGAGGCTTCCAGACTAGGCCTCAATAAGGTTAGGAAAGATTAAGCTGGGCCCGATCAAAGCCCGAACTCAATTTCCGCACGGGATGTCCTTCTTGCTTGTTGCACCAAGAATGACGAAGAATCTGCCCATCTATATTCGGCAATTTGAAGATCCGCCGCTCTCGGATGGTGCAAGTTACGCCCTTCTGACAATTAGTCCGAAGCTTTCCAACTCGGAGATAGAAGAAGTATCGCGTAACTTGGTGGTTTGAATTTTTGACGGTAATACGTCGGGACAGTGGCTAGCGGGAGTTTGAGCTTTGAAACTTTCTAGCCCACGGTCCATTTGGGCGATTAGCATCGATACGACTTCAGTGTTGCCACGTACGGCTAGAGTTGCACCTACACACTAACGGACCATATTTTGTCCATCGTCATTGCAATTTCCATCCCTCCGTCCTTCAAGACCGCAAACTCGCTCGATCCACGATATCCCGTGTTGCTCTACACGAATGAATCGACACCGCACACCAGAGGTCGCTCCTACAACGCTCGTCGCGCTGACGCCACCATTTATATACATACCAGCTTACGTATGGATGCATGTATAAATACTCATTCCTACATATATATATATATATATATATATATATATATCTATGTATATTGACGTTTTATCCCAGCAGACAACAGCCACGCGCGAAACGGCAGGGGAGATTGTTGCCTGTAGGCAGGGACGGGGAAGAGGGCAAGGGCGCTGTGCTGGTGTTCCTGTGGGGTCGTCGGTTGGTTTTGATCGTGATTGCAGGCGCGCCGAATTTGTCGCCACGTGTTTTATTGTACGATGAAAATTGGAGGGTGTTGTTGTGTATTCCCTCCCCCCCTCTCTCTCTCTCTCTCTCTCACCCCCCTCCCTTCTGGTGGCGAAATATTGAGTTTCGCTGGGAGCACTATGGCGGACACGAGCCAAGTTATATGAAGGTTCCCGTGACAACGCGTATTCCAGTAACACAGAGAACCGCTGCAGCGATGGAAGCCACACGCAAGCGGATGGGACACCAATGAATGGCGAAGCGATTGCGGAAAAAAAGAAGGTGGTGATCGCAAAAAGCTCGTGTTAAACTTGTTTCGCCACGTCAGTGTCAACAGAAACAATAACGTAATGTTAGCTCGAGCGACAATTTAGTGAAGACCTGATCAACTCCTTTCGTCTTATCACATATAAAACAGTTCAGTGATTACCTGACTATGCCTGACTGAATGAATGGCTTACGTATGGACTACGTACAGCCTAAACCTAAAGGTATAAATATTCTACAAAACAAATGATAAAACGCATGTTTTAGGTTTTTTTTTTAACCTTTAAGGTATTACTGGATCGACCATCGGACAAAAAGTTAGTCCAAAATGGGCGTAATGCCGGACGGCACTTAGCGTCGGGCACTTCATCTGTATTTTTGCATCACTTGTACTGTATTTTTTTAAAGTCTGGTTTAAGTTTCTAAGTATGTTTATGCAGAGGTTGCATTTATGCAGAGGTTACTTATTTATTTTGGTTTTAAACTTCCGTCGACGTAGTTATTTCATACTTAAAGTTACATTTCTCGAAGCAGTTTTTTAAATTGTCTTAAAACCTTAGGTGTCCGCAACTGGGGTCTACCCTTTACATGTTTAGCCTAATTTAATAATAAATTAACACTTAGAAATATTAATTTTCCACTTTTAATAATAATTTGAAGTCAAATTCGACGATATTGGCGTGACTGATGTTTTGTTCAGTGACGATACATCTGTTTCAACTGTCCAACAAAAAATTTCTCAATTTTTAAATTTAATTAATACTTTCACGTCATCTTATTATTATCAATAATTACCCAAAAACTAAATATATATTGAGTTTTCCAATGATTGTTATTAATTCATCGTTAAAAAAGGCGATACTCCTCATTACTTTAATTGATTTCTCGACAATTACTCAGTCGATTTATTTGAAACTTTGCACAAACAATCGCTTGATCCTAAATCTTGATATAATATTTTCCGAATTTATGGCAATTTAGTTCCGTTTGTTTTACAACCATTAACGCTTGCAAAAACTGTTTTCCCATAAGCGACCGTGTTAAATTCATATGTTTATCAATACTAAATGATTTAGTGCAAAATTTTAATCTAATTCATGTATTATCATTCTATCAAGAACTATTATTTCTCAAATTTTCAAGAATTTTTGCGATTTTTCAATATCTATCCAGTAATACCTTAATAAGGGTTGCAACTGGTAATGGAGTTTCTATGGGCCGAATTTCCCGCGAGCGGAAGTTAGTTTCATATATATTTATGTGTCAATGCCGAAAAACGATGTGTGTGTGATGTCAATGCTTTATATCGAATTTCGTTTATTTTTAAGTTCTACAGACACTGTTGTATAATTGTAATTAATGAAACGAACGATTTTCGAAGCTAACCCGCGTGGCATTCTCCATCGATGATACTCAATGGGAGTCCAATGCGGGGGCGAGACATACAAAGATGAGGTTAGGTGTTTGGCGGGTTTATTTAAAAACTAATTTCGCTCGTGAACGCTTTTTTCGTCCAGGCTGCTTCTCGTTCATATATACGTGAACGCACTTACATTCACGTATATTGGTATCCATGTGTATGTAGTGTAAGTCACGACCACTTTGGTCTTGACGCGGATCTATAGATAGTCCCGCCGTCCGAATGTTATATACGCATAAGAGAACACACGCACGGAGAGAGCAGTCTTTAACATATG
>CAWVQM010000389.1:0-10000 GCA_963932345.1 Ophion ventricosus | reverse complement strand
ACAAATTGATAATTCAAAATATTGTCCATTTATGGCCGCTACTTTTTCCCATCTCTCTGGTAATAAATAGTGTTTTAAAATGCCTTGACATTATAAATTGCGCGCTATTTTTTTTTGCGGCGAACATAGAGTCTTTGACAACTGGCATCAGGAAGTATCGAGGTTTAGTCATGGATAATTTCACGATCGAGCAACGCATAGAAATTGTGAAAATTCACTGCGAAACAATGCAGTTATTGCAGACGAAGTTTGCATGGACGTGTTATCTCGCGCCACGGCGATGTGAATTGGCCACCAAGATCGTGCGATTTGACGCCATTGGACTTCTTTTTTTGGGCTTTTCTGAAAGAAAAACGTGCATGCCAATGATCCACAGACCATTTCAGAGCTCTAGGAAGCAATTGGACGCATCATTAATGAAATTGGTCTGCAATTTATGCTAGAATTTTGATAATTTCGTCAAAAGAGTGAACGTTTGCAAAGAGGGCCGAGGCGGCCATTTATCGAATATTGTGTTCCACGCATAATCTTCATATTCGTAACGGATAAAAAAAATCGCGGATGTCTCGAAAACCGTTAGCTTTTGGATAATTTTGTTTTAGGGTCAAATCGATCCTAAATGGCCTCATCTAGCACCCTTTTGAGTTTTCTTCACTACCTCCCAAACACCCGGTATATATTCATAGTAAATTATATGAATATTCAAATAAAGATTACATACATATATATATATCCACGCACTCACCCACGCACGCACACACACACGTACATGCATGCGTAGAGAGAGAGAGGGGGAGAGAGAGAGAGAGAGAAAGAGAGAGAGAGAGAGAGAGAGAGAGAGAGAGAGAGAGAGAGAGATTCGGTGTATTTGAGTACTCAAAGAGGGCGCTAACAAGGCGGCCCGAGGGGTCCAACGGACGTGAGTTATGGGGCCCGTGCAATTCAAAGCGTTGCGAGAATTGCACACCCACATTCACACGTGACTCCACGTCACCGAGCCTTTTTCGCCTCCGTCACAATAAGATCTATATAAGCGAGAGAAAAATAACTCGCGAGACAAAAACAACACTGGACCAAAGAGGACCTTTTCAGAGATTTACGAAAGCTCGCGTACTTACTTTATCGTCATTGTACATCGATTGTCAATTGTCTCGTCGAATTGCGCCAGATCGTATTGAGGTTTAGCCATGGAGAATTACACGATCGAGCAACGCATAGAAATTGTGAAAATTTACTGCGAAACAATGCAGTTATTGCAGACGAAGTTTGCATGGTCGTGTTATCTCGCGACGCGGCGATGTGAATTGGCCACCAAGATCGTGCGATTTCGACGCCATTGGGGAATTCTTTGCTTGGGCTTTTCTGAAAGGAAAACGTGTATGCCAATAATCCATAGAGCATTCCGGAGCTCAAGGAAGCAATTGGACGCACCATTAATGAAATTAGTCCGCAATTATGGCAAAATGTTATTGATTTTTTTTTCAAAAGTGTGTATTTTTGCAAACTGGGACGAGGCGGCCATTTATCGGATATTGTGTTCCACACATAACCTCCATGTTTTATACCTTATATTCAAATAAAAATATTCGTTCTTTTCAAATAAATTATACGTTCTATTAATAAATTTAAATGTCAGGTCATTTTGAGACACCCTGTATATATATATATATATATATATATATATATATATATATATATATATATGTGTGCGTATGTTTTGCAGTGATATGCTAGCTCAGTGCCTCGGTGAGAATAGAGTATCATTATGGTTTGCAACGAATGGCTTGCTGTCGCCAGTTTTCTGGCTCATTACTGGCTCAACCGAGCTCTCATTTCTCTCGCGTCACTTCATTCTGAGAGAGGAAGCGAGAGAGAGAAAGAGAGAGGGAGAGAGAGAGAGAGAGAGAGAGAGAGAGAGAGAGAGAGAGAGAGAGAGAGAGAGAAATTTGTGGTGAGACACCATTTATTTTAACCCTCGTTCTCTTCAACGAATCTGTTTTGTTTTATCGAAATGCACTGTGCACCGGATATTTATACAAATACCATACAAATTCATTCATTACGAGAACGGAAAATTTTATTTTTCATATTTCTTCGAATGCCCTACAAGAATTTTACGATCTCAAACCCCTCGCCCTTTCATCCCTATGTATCACTTCACTATTTCCAGTTGCCCCGAGATCCTTCTGGAGTGTTGCCCATGACCACTCGTTTCCTAACGCATTTGTAGGACGTTACAGGGAAACTGTGGAAAACTTGTGTTCGATACACGAAGCTACGTTTTCATTGAGTTTCCGTTGTGTTCACTATCGGAAACTCGATAAAACTTGAAAATTGCAAGAGTTATGATTTTGTTTCGTAAAAAAAAGGGCTTTTAGACACATCGACAAAGCTTGCTGATTTTTTTCCGCCATTTTAAAATTCGATAAAAATACAATATCGAGAATGTCACATTCTAGAATGTTCAAATAAGGATCCTGAATTTTTATGAGTCATTCGGAACGATACGGTCAACGCGGCAATCGTTTAAACGTGTCTGGGGTCATTGCGACCCCCTCCTGTGACCAGCTTGTTATAGCCAGAACGTGTGACCACGAAGGGTTAAAGTTTTGAGTACAATTTCAGAGAATCGCAACTATCTAAGTGTTATAATGGCATGTTATAATTACGTTATATAAATTGGCCATTCCTGCCTTGTAAAGTGTGCCTTCCTCGACTTCGAAATGATGATTTTCTTTAGTTCCTTCTCGTTTTAGCTTTCTCAGAATCTTCTGATTGTCCGATTCGCGACGGTTTGGCCTCCCAATCCGGCTGTATTCAAATCGCTGTACCTTTGCCAATATTGGGAATATCGAAATTCCCTTTTCAGGACATATTCTCAAGAGTCTATAATTTTTAAAAGAGGCAAAAAAATGTTTTTTTTTTTCAAATTGTTAGACTTTAAACATTTCTAGCAATTAAGGCAGTATTCTGCTTTAATTGTACACTTTTTGTTGAGGTTTAAAAGGAAATACCTGAATATTATCGTCGAAAACGATTGGATACCGATTTTTTCGGTGTTGTGTATTTTCAAGCCAGAAGTCTCGTCAATGTTTCGTTTGTGTGGACAACAAAAAATCATAAAGCTCTTTTGAAAGAGTGATGCTCGTTTTAATGAAGAACTTCCGAATGACGACAGCCTTCTAGTACGTGCGGATGACAGGAAGTTGAATTTTCGGGGGACGTTGCTCGGGCGAATGTGATATATATATATATATATGCGCTACAGATATAGTGACAGTCATTTACGTTTTTGCCCTTTTTCCGTATCACTGGTGACGTGCGCGCTACTCGCAGCAGAGGCAACTTAAAAACGAAAAGCAAAAAAAAAAAAATCTCGTGCATCCTTTCATAGAAAACCGTGGTGGCTCTCGATACTAATATACGCGCATGTGGATGCTGCGTGTAGCACGACACGAAGAAAAAAAAACCAAGAAAAAAAAGCTCCGGCACGTGCTCGTCACATGTCTGCGGGTATTTGTGCTGCTGGAAGCAAACACATCGGGAACGTCGTCACCGAGACGCTGATCTTTTTTTTTTTTTTTTTAATCCAAAACTCTGTTACCAGTTATGTTGTTTTAAGGAACTTTCAAAATTTCACTCAAAACTTCATCTATATCTGGATGTTCGTGTGTACCTTGTTAAACTTTCAAATGCAAATACGAGCTGATGAATGTTGTTCTTTCTATGGAGGATGAGCTTTTGATTGATCGGGAAATTTGATGAATTCGAGAGTAAATTGTCACGAAGATATTCAGTTTTCTCAATTGTGAAGTATCGAGATGAAATCTCGTTTATTGCAGGCTTAAGGGGGGAAATACATGTTGACGACAAACGAATAGCCAATTTTTATCATTTTTTTTTGGAAAGGAACAAAACGTTTTACATTTATGAAACTTTAGGTACAATTTGTTACATCATTAAACTGGTTAAGTAAATTTTTTCATTAAAAAATGTTGCAAAATGGCGATGTTATGGAGTGGTCTGTTCCAGAACGGTTTTGGCGGCATTTGTTTGGGTTTTTGGGAAATCCAACGACTTTAATATTGATCTGAAAAATATGAGCCAATAATTATTAATATTTTAACATCCAAATGCTGAACTTATACCTAAGGAACATTTAAAAAGGTGAAAATAAAACAAGAACACTTCAGAAAAAAAAATATCTCACACGAAATTTCCATTCCCTTTGGGAATAAAAGAGTACTTTTTGAAAGTGATTTTTGTAAAAAAGAAGGTTTAAGTTTAAGGTAATATTATTATTCAGTTGTGTGCACAATTTCAGCATTAAAGCTCCAAACTATGAAACTACGTACCGGCTAATTAAATACTCCATTTACCGCCATACTTTTGGGATGTTTAAGTAACATGTTACGTAAGAAAAAATCGATTTTTTTATGCCGCTGCCATATATTTTTCCCCTTTAGATTAAATTTAATACGCTTCATATGATTAGGATTTATTTGATCGTAGTGAGATTCGATTATTCTCATTGAAAATGATAAAAATCAAAATATTGAAAGATCCTGCAGTCCATAGCGTTTTTTTCAATAAATAATTTCGGAATTTTCGTTTTGTATTTTAAGTTTGATAAATATTGATTAAATCGGCTCATAAATTCAATAAATATTAATGAATTCGTGTTATAAATCTGATAAATATTAATGAGCTCGTGTTGGAATTTTATTCGATATTCGTGTTACAAATTTAATGAAAATAAAATTATTCGTATTACAAGTTAAGTAAAAATTAATGTTTTTACTAAATTTTTCACACGAATCGTTTTATTTTCATTGAATTTTATGATTTTTTAATTGATGAATATAAATTAATATTTATCTGAATATAAATATAAATTCATATTCATCATGAGTATTAATTTATAAAAAAATATATGAATTAATGAATATAAATTAATATTTACAATATTCGATGAATATTGATAAAAAAGAATAAATTCAATAAACCTATTTAGAATTCGAGGATTTGTGTTCGATCGGTATAAAAAATTTCACAAATAAATTCTATTTATCCCTATACGTATAAAGTTGAATTTGTTAATTGAGACGATTGATCGTAGAACAGCGGCGACTTTTTCCTTTCAACTGGACAACAATGCACATCAACGCTTCCGGCCTAACTACGATAGAACAGTCGAATCGTGCTATTAAGCGCATTCGTCCGGCGCTCTTGGCTCGCGTTAATTAGTACAATCTTTCGTACGTGCCGCTGGTGCACGTTGCACCGGGGCCGTTTTTTCGGACGATCTCTCGACGTGATTGCACGGTGCATCGTTGAGTTATATTGTTGCGAGGGAACGAACGAAAGAAGACATTTAGCGGCAATATTACAAGCGCGTTGCTTTTTTTCTCTTCTTTCAACGAACCATTTCTTTCGTGAGTTTCGTTTCTCTCTCTCTCTCTCTCTCTCTCTCTCTCTCTCTCTCTCACTCGCTCTCTCACACATCCATACGTCACACGAGCAAAATTAATGCTATCTAAGGACAGGTGAGAGAGAACTCGAAGGAAGAGTTCCTAAAGTGACGCACCACCGCGAGAACACTTGTCTTTCCATGAACGCATGTATACGTGTGGATAAAGAGACCTCGTCTCTCCAGAACTTTGCCATTAGCATAAATCCCGATAAATTCGCGCGGAGATAATTCCCCCGAAGTGATTCCCACATTTAAGAGGCTGAGAAAGGGGGAGAGAGAGAGAGAGAGAAAAGTGCTTGAGGGAATCGAGAAGAAATATCTTGGTGTACCTAAAGGCGAACTTCAGGAAAGTTACGAACAAAAAAAAGTATTGGGATGTTGAATAAGTTCTCGCTGTTTTTTTCGTGAAAATGAATGCTTTATTTTGAAAAATTAGTAAAAAAAAAAAACAAGTCACTGAAAGCATTGTCCATCGCTAGCCACTACTTTTTCCCATCTTTCTGGCAGCATTTTAATTCCACGTCGGAAAAAACGACACGTCTTTTGAGGCTATCCAAGAGTCGAGCCATTGGCATCTTCATAAGAATGGAAGTGCTGCTCAGCTAGGCCATGTGCCATCGATCGGACGAAGTGATAATCGGAAGGGGCAATGTCTGGTGAATACGGCGAGTGGGATAGAACTTCCCATTTGACTGTTTCGAAGTAGGTTTTTACCGATTTTGCATCATGTGGTTGAGCGTTGTCATGCTGCAAAATCACTTTGTCGTGTCCCCGCTCGTATAGTGGCCGTTTTTCCTTCAATGCTCGGCTCAAACAAGCATAAATCGTAGTCGATGGCGATCTCCGGTGATGGTTTCATACGGTTTGAGTAGCTCATAAATAAACTACACCCAGCTGATCCCAACAAATGCAGAGCAGAAGCTTGAAACCACGGATATTCGGCTTTGCCGACGATGTTGATGCATGGCCGGGCTTACCCCGACAATTTTCTACGCATAGGGTTATCGTAGTGTATCCGTTTTTCATCGCCAGCCACGATACGATGCAAAAAAATCTTTTCTTTTCTGCCGTTGAAGCAACTGTTCACACGTGAGAAGACGCCGTTCGACGTCTCTTGGCTTCAACTCGTACGGCACCCAATGTCCTTGCTTTTCAAACATTCCTAATGCTTTCAAACGTTTCGAAACTGTCGTGTGGTCAACTCCTAATGATTCTGCAAGGTCAGCTAACATCTGACCTGAGTCTTCATGCAGTAATGCCTCCAATTCTTCGTCTTCAAACTTTTTCGATGCACCGGAGCGTTCTTTATCTTCAACACGAAAATCATTATTTTTGAAGCATCTAAACCAATCTCTGCATGTTGTTTGCAACAGAGCATGGTCGCCGTAAGGCTCAACAAGAATTCTGTGTGCTTTAGCTGCAGATTTTTCTTTGGAATAAAGTAGTGCAGTAAAATGCCCCGAAAATACTCTTTTTTTTTGGCACGAAATTGGATATGTTCGATACTATGAAAGAAAAAGTTGTTTACACTTCGGCCAAATGACATACACTGAATCTCAAGCTTGCTTATAGTACTTCTTGATGGATGCGTTACCATCTCAAACTACTCGCGAGTACTTCAGGTAAGGCCATCTATTGGAAAACAGCGAAAACTTATTCAACGTCCCAATAATTGTACCGAATCAGTCATTTTGCATATCTCCATCGTTATGTGCAATTTCGAACGAGAAGTGCCAAATTATTCAATGTAATTCCATCGTGAATGGCGACATCAAAAATTCATGTAACAATTCGAATAATTTATAGTTACAAAAAGTGTCATATTTCATCCAGATTTGAGTTATTCATATTTATACGTATTAATAATAAGCAGTGTAAAGAAAAAAAAAACGAATAAATCATACGTTAGCCTAGTTGAACGAATCGTCGAAACTTCACATCGGCCTCGCATGTCAGTCACTGGAAAAGTAATATTTTTCGCGTCATTGATTTTCGCTAATTGGAAACAAACGATACTAATATATTTTTGTACAGTTGCAGTCCAATGTCCCAAAACGTTTCCCCTCTTCTCTTTATTTCTTTGTCCGGATGTCCCGAAGCTTAAGGAAATCGTCTCGAAGCCTAGAGGAAGCAAATTTTCATTCGGTGTAAATCAGAGTTCATAAATCACATCGAAGTCATTACTTATTCCTCGTATACAAGCCCAATTCAAGACCTCGGATCGTCGAAGCTTCTGTTTTCGTGTGGAAATGACTCATTTCGAACACGCTGAGGATATTAATATTAATTAGGGTTAGGTTGGGAGTACCGTGCTTTGGTGCGGTTGACGACACACGTTGCTTCTTCTTCCATCTCCCGCGTGATTTCCTTCAACCCCTCGTACCACCGTCCTAGTCTCGAACGGAAATTCCATGTTGTTTTACTTCTGTATTTCAACATGCTCTACTTCTCTACCGGTTCGAGAGAACGATCAATCCGTTGTCAAGCACGAGGGGGTGCGCTCCTTCTCTCTCTTTCTCAGTTATGCCTCGTGGTTGTCCTCTTGGGAAATCCTTACCTCTGCCTCTAGCCACGAAGACAACGTTACTCCTCGTTTTTGGCAACATCATACGAGAGAGCCCAAAGACGAGTTGAATCGTTAATAACGCGACTCCCGTCTTCGGTATTCCTCTGATCCACGGCAAACGATTTTAGACACCACCTCACCACGACCCTCGTAATTGTTCGCTTCGTATAAATATTTATCAATTGAGCGGAGTAGAAAATAAATAATTTATTCAATCGAAAGGTCATGCTGTCAAATTCAGATGCTATTCATTGAACGTCCGTGGACTATTGACTGGAAGCTTCAGTAGCGAAGACACGCGCAAGCTTCGGTGGTTCTCAATGGTGGGCAGCGTTAGGCTGGGCCGGTACTCGGATGGACGGCCTTTTGACCATGCACTGGCTTTCGCGCTGACTATTGCGTGCGACTGGTGGTAACGTAGCTGAATCTCGCCACTACTACCTATATAGACTACTAGTTTTATCCTGCAAATTTATCTGCGTGAACTTTAGGATTTGATCCAGAGAGGAGATAAAGAAAGAGAGAAACAAAAAACGTAAGCAATAAAGGAAGAAGGTAGAAAGTTGAGAGCTATATTTCTCAGGTGGTAGACTGACTGACTGAGGTTAGGGTTGGTAATTCATGAAATAGTGTAGTATAAAATTGCCAACCTTCAACTCCGGTGTCATACAATGTCATAGTTGTCTACAGAACTATACGGCTTTGCAATATAGTTATGTAGACAACATTTTATGATTTATGGTCTTCGGCAAACATATTGAAGTTTTGGGCACTCGATACTCTTGAACAGCCCCCATATAGTTGACCGTGCTAGAAGCTGATTTTTTTTTAGTGCACCTCTACGCCCGTCAAGGAACATGTCTTCCGAATTTCATTAAGATAAAAGCAGGGAATTCGATTTTCCCATACAAACTTCAACATCCCGTTGCACCGTTAATTAAAACATCCTACATTATGCGTTGTATTATTTATTTTAAAGAATTTTTATACCAAGTTCATGGTTACAGTCCGATTCGGACTAGAATCCTGGTTTTTCAATCGGGATCCAGTCGGACATCGGATCGGATTCGGGATCGAAATGTAACGCTCGCAAATATGATTCCAGTCAAGATCCTAATCTGGAAATATTAAGGACTCCAGAATGGAAATATAGAAACTTTACATAGGATCCAGGCTAGAATCCCGAACTTCTAGAACAAGATCTAGTTCGATATCGAATCGGATCCCAGGGATGAATGTAAAAATCACCGATCCGTATCAGCTGGAGACGCTGGACGTTTTCTCAAATCATTTATTCAAGGATCTGAAAAACGATTAGGCAAACAATTGGTGCTACAGTATAACTGTCAAATCTTATATATTTTAATAACAGAATTGCGAGCAAAGTTCTATATATTTAATAAAAATTGTCGAAATAACAATATATAGACCTTGAAAGACTTATATTTCCTGGAGAAAAGTGATATAGGTTATTTATTCTAAGTAATTATATTTTAATTAAATGGAGATCGTTCGAACCAAGAAAATATGTATTTAATTTGCTAAGAAAAATGTATTTAATACGTATTTCAAATTCTTGCGGTCACGTCTCCGCCTTGTGTTACGCAGTGGGCGTCATCTGGATTCCGATGAGGATACCCCTTCTAGGGAATCCGTATCATATCCCGATCGGGATCTGATCGGAACTTAGATATCCCTAAGAAATTTCTGCACGGGTATCAAACACTACGATAACATCCATTCGTTAATAACAAACTCAAGTAATTTCTTCATTATCATAATTTGAGATAAAAAAACGGCTACAATCGATACTACAATTGTCGTCGTTTGGTCAGCTTTTCATTGTTCGTATTCGTAAAAAAAAAAAACGTGTGACCAAACGATCTCATCAACTGTAGCTATCGATCCTCCTATCGTCCCGAGCGCAATCGTTAACTGCACAAAAGTGCGATATCACCAGT
>CAWVQM010000388.1:22500-34066 GCA_963932345.1 Ophion ventricosus | reverse complement strand
TTCCCTTTTTTTTTTACTCTCCCGCACGAGTACTCCGCTTTAATGCACTCCACCGGTATCTTAAATGCTTGCTTCATTAACGATTTTCCTTTATCTTAACGAGTCCGAGAGCGGACGCTCGCGCGGCAAAAGGGTCGGGGCGGCGGCCCGCGGAGAGAACGACGTCCGAGACGAAGGAAGATCCTCTCGTCGTCCGCCGGAGCATACAGTTGCTTTTTCTACTTGACGAACTCGCGGCTCTTACCGTTCGCTCTTTCAAACATTTTTTTTTTTTCATCTATTTATTTCTTGGAATTCTTTTTTTCATTAAGCTTTTTTTTTCATTCTCCTCGTCATCTCTTCACATCTGGCCTCGCAGCCTCTTAAGTTCGTACCATTAACGATGGGTTTAATTCAAGGAAGCTGTTAATAGAGTATCTATTATTATCGATAATAATCATAATAACGATGGAAATGATCATCATTATTATGGTAGGATAATGATGATGTGAAAGTTTATACAGATTTAATCGAATAATAATAATTATTATTATACGGATGCGAGATATTATTTTGTTATCTAGTCACCACTTAATTTTTTGTACTCAGTCACTAGATGACGAAAGCGTTACAAGGCTGGGCAGTTACTAGCTAGAACGGCTAGCTACTGGCAACTTGAAATTTGCACAATATAAGTCGTTTGAATTAACCAAAAAAAATCGGACTGATTATAGAAATTTATTTTTAAAAAAATCTAAAGATGTTACACAAAGTGCAGCTATTTTATGGCATTGAAAATGTAATCAGACTTTTCGGGTGATAAAAAAAGTACATGCAAATAATATGAGTTGCTCGCTCTCTCTCTCTCTCTCTCTCTCTCTCTCTCTCTCTCTCTCTCTCTCTCTCTCTCTCTCTCTCTCTCTCTCTCTTTAACTCTCTCACGCTCTCACTCACATTCTCACTATCCGTCGATCCATCGAACCATCCATCCATCCATGCAAACCAATCCAACCCAAACCAAACCCCAACAGACCTCAACAAACCCCAACAAAGCTCAACAAACCCCAAAAAACCCAAACAAACCCCAACAAACCCCACCAATCCTCGACAAACCCCAACAAACCCCAACAAACCCCAACAAACCCCAACAAACCTCAACAAACCTCAACAAACTCAAACAAACCCGTAGAAACCCAAACAAACCCCAGCAAACCTCAACAAACCCAAACAAACCCCAACAAACCCCAATGAACCTCAACAAACCCCAACAAACCCAAACGAACCCACCCCACCAAAATTGAAACTTACAACTTGTAATGTTGTGTTACAAGTTGTAAGGGTTTGTTGGGGTTTGTTGAGGTTCATTGGGGTTTGTTGGGGTTTGTTTGGGTTTGTTGAGGTTTCCTGGGGTTTGTTTGGGGTTTGTTGAGTTTGTTGAGTTTTGTTGAGGTTTGTTGGGGTTTGTTGAGTTTTGTGGAGATTTTTTGAGGTTTGTTGGTGTTTGTTGAGGTTTGTTTGGGTTCGTTGGGCTTGCGACGTTGCCACGATCACCGCGCTCTCTAGACTACAGTAGTGTGTGTATATCCGTATACGCAGAGTATCTACGTATTAGTAGCCGGAATGGATAGTCTGATACAAAAGTGAGGGTTAGGTGATGGAGGGAACGTTGTTTATTTTTCGAACTCTGAACACCATAATAGGCGTTTTCATCATTACTTTATAAGTGTTTTTACATCCCAATTATAGATGTACAACGTATATTATAAGGATATTTCGCAATACTTCGAAGCTTTCATCGATTGAGCGGAGAATGAACTTTTCAACGTGACTATGGCGAGACTACTACCTTAAATATTCAAATTAAGTTTCCTTCCACCTTTCGTGGTCACACTTCCAATTTCTATCGCGGTTGTCACACTTGGATCGATTCTACCCAGTCAGTTTTCAAAGAAAAGTATTGTGACCAAACTATCCGTCAGAAGTGGTTCAAAAAATTACAAAACATTCTTTGAACTTTCTCAATGATGTACGAAAAATGTATTTATAAGAATTAAAATGGTGACATGTTAAAAAAAATTCATAAAGACGTGAAAACGCATAAAATACACTTTTTCACTAAAAAAAATCATAGTTCCGTGAATTTTCAATATTTTTACCTAAAATTTGGACGTAATACTCCTTAGATATGCTACTTTTGGGAAAAAAATCGTAACATAATGCGTGTTTCAAAAAACGTATTTATTCCGACATGTGAAGAGGGTAAATTTTATGGTATGAGGATACTTCAAACTCCAGGTAAGATGGTGAATACAGTCTCATTCGAAGCTAGGAACTATTGTATATTTACGCTAAAAATTGATCGACGGGTCGATTCTGCCCAGAGTGACCACCAAGGGTTAATATAAATCAGCTTCCGACCATTCACTAGGCGTTGTTACCCAAAGATACAACTGGCTATAAATATCCTGTCTCTACACATATTCATATATATGTATGCATTCCGTACAGGAAAGTGGTTAAAAGTGTAAGCTTCGCGAATGATCGGAAGACACGCGTCCGGCACGGACTGGCACCGATCGACTTACCGGAGCCTCCCGCCAAGAGGTTGCTTTTTGGATTGTCCCGAGCCCTGTGTGCAAGGCGACCATCCAACCCCTGAGCTTTGTGCCACCTCAAGCACCCCCCCCCCCCCCCTCCGCCGCTGTCATCCCTCGTTCGTTAGCCGGGTGCTAGGGTGGCTGACACGGAAGAGCCAATGCGCCTTTCAGCGTTGCTAAATAGCTTCGCGGCTCGAGAGTGTCGCGCATACCGGAAAAACTCAATTTTGTACCGTCCAATTGCGCGATCACGTGTCCTGCTTTTTTTTCCCGAGTTTTTAACAGTCACCATTATTATCTAGAACCGCCCCCGATGAACTATTGGCGGAAACTCTTAAATCTACACGATAGTGGGAGGTGGGGCACAGTGTGTCACTTTTTTTCTAACGAATTTTTACTCTTACCAAAGTAGTCTGATTAGAAAATAAACAAAGATCATAACCGATTTTATAGACCTTTGGGCGTACATATTTTTTGCAAAAAGCTCAAAAATCCTACAATAACGGGTTCGAAAAAAATTTGCGGATTGGCTCATTGTGCCCCAGGGGTGGGATACAATGTGTCAGATAGACGTGTAAAGTGTGCCAAGTGCTGCGAAGAGTAGGGTATATGCGGTTGCCTGATCAGAAGTTTATAATGTTGCCGGATCAGGTCATTATAATGTTGCCTGATGAGGTCCTTATGAATAATGTTCCATTTATGTTTTATGTTGAAGTGCTTTATTCCGAACCACCTGGTTTCCTCTCAATCCTTGGCGTTATCAATTACTTTTCTCACGGCTTGCTCAAAATCTTTTGATGGAAAATAGAGGAAAATATACGCTCGTTCAATTCAAACGTCTCGTAAATTATTAGTTCGTATTTTTCGGAAATGAACTTGGTGAAAAACAATTCTTTTTTTTAGGAATTTAAGCATTAATAACGTATTAAACGTCCATATATATTTTTAGGTTATACGTATCTTGTTCACACGACGATGACAGATTTTGTACTGTGTTTTGAGATTTGGAAATACAGCGGAATCTTCTAATACGCATCCGAGTTGCATAACGTTTTTTTTTCGTCACAGTCCACAACACCTTTCAAAAAACGTCAAAACTTCAAAGACGATACGCTGCTGAATGAAAATTTCGACGTAGAATATAGGAGGTTATGTGCGTTGATGGAATGCTGAGGCAGTTGTAAGGCAAGCTCCAATAGGGCCTTATTAGGTAAAATCCTAGTAGGGCCATATCCGTATTGTCTGATTGACGGGAGTAAAAAGGCACCCTGATCAGGCCGCAGTAAGGTAGCCTTCTTACTCCCGCACTACGATTTCACTGATCCGGTCGGCATCCGGCACCGATCAGGCGTGCCTCGTTACGGCATTCCAGATCGCAGCATGATAGCGGCCTGATCAGTGTTCGGGCTGCCCGATCAAAATTTCTAGTCGGGCTTAGAGACATTGCGCTTCTTCGGAGCGTCGTCACTTCTTTGTTTCTTCATCATTCACCCATCCGAGTATTGGCAGTTGCCCTCTGCCTGCGAGGTTAGCGCTGTAAATCGTAGCGTCGAAGACCGCGTCCAAAATGACGATCCCGAGAGAGTCCGAGGATTGAGACGACACGTCCGAGCCGTAAAAAAAAACCTCCGTACCGCGCTTGACCCCAAGGAGCTTGAGATCCTGGGAAATAAAACGCGCGACCTTTGTTCCCTTTTAGTACAGCACAAGATGGCGTTTCTCTTGTTTTCTTCCCGAACATCTGTCCTCCTGGATAAAATGGGAAAAACGGATTTTCGCCCTTGTCTTGCGCGCTCGTAAGTCACGTGGTGCATTTTCTTTTACTCCCTTAAAGCTTTCTGGTACCGCCGTCTTTGACGAACGTGCAGGTTGAAACAAAAATCCCAAGACCAAACTTTAAGTATACCAAAACAAACCAAAACAAGATCTTCCTTGGGGAAAACGTGTACTACGAAAAGAAAACTATGAGGAAAATCGTCCTCGAGAAAAAAAAACGCTGTACTCCGGCTGAAAGTACTTATCCTGCAAAAAGAAAAAAAAATAGCGGCGAAATGTGATGGAAGGCTGGAGGCGGTGAAGGAGGGGATGTTAATTAATTTATTTCGCGAGTTTCGAAGGTGAATGTTGCACGTAACTTGCCACGTAATTCAGCAAAGATATAAAGTAGTATACAGGGTCATTCACAACTAATAGAGTCTCCTTGGATTTTTTTTTAAATGTCGTGCGACAAAAATTGGCCGAGATATTCTCGTGCTGAGCTTGACGCTGAGCAAATAATGGCACAGTAGTGTCTCATGCGCGATTTTTTCTTCAAGTATTTAATAATAAACGAAAATTATTGAATGGTATTGTCGATTTGCAAAGCAAGTCTCCGCGTACATTCTTTTTTAGCGAAAAAAAGAAATTCATTTTTCCGAGGGTCGATTCGGCTGGTCTTGGACTGTGAAAATGACTAGAGACGTGAAGTTTCAGGGAATTCGTTTTTTTTTCAATGTGCGCCAAAAATTGGCCGAGATATCCTCATGCTGAGCTCGACGCTGAGCAAACAATAGCACACTAGTTGCTCATGCGCGATTTTTTTTCTCGTTTACGTATTAAATAATAAAATGAAAATCATCGAATCGCATTATCGATTTGCAAAGCACGTCTCTGGGAAGATTATTTTTTGGTGAAAAAAAATTGAATTGTCCGTAGGTCGATTCGGCTGGTATTAGATTGTGAAAATTACTAGAGACGTAAGTGAACTATAGTTCCAGGTAATTCGTTTTTTTTTAATGTCGTGCGACAAAAATTGGCCGAGATATTCTCGTGCTGAGCTTGACGCTGAGCACACAATAGCACAGTAGTTGCTCATGCGCGATTTTTTTTCTTCAAGTATTAAATAATAAACGAAAATTATTGAATGGTATTATCGATTTGCAAAGCAAGTCTCCGCGTACATTCTTTTTTAGCGAAAAAAAGAAATTCGGTTTTCCGAGGGTCGATTCGGCTAGAACTAATTACTTTTTACTAGTTATGGTGTAATACAGGAGAAAATATAACTTTTTTCTCTAAAGTTGGTTAAAAAAAGTGATAAATTATGTCGCGTTTGAACTACATAATCAAAATATTGTTTAGCTATTAGTTAGCAAACTGGTTTTTTAAAATTAATATATAATCGATTAGTTTGTAATTAGATTAACTTTCAATTAAATTACATAGTTGTTAATTACAATAGGCACTTGTGGTAACTATTTACATAAGGGGTTACGTGGGTTTGAAAATTTCACAAAATCCATTTTTTTAATTTTATTATCTAATAGTACAATATGTCTAGAATATTCTCCCAAAGTTTCAAGTCAATCGGAGTAAAAGTCTAGGAGAGAGAGCCTTTGGGAATTCCCCCCGTTAGGAAAGACCGGCCGGGAGCGACGCAGGTATCCGCATTTTTCTCAAAACACTATTTTTGAAGTCGCTGGACACGATTTCTCAAAAACTAATGCACCGATCTTATTGAAATTTTGCACACTTCTTCAAAATAGCATTGACCAGTGATTGAACGAAGGTTTTTTTTTCGATTACAATTAATTTTACAAGGCAATACGTAGTGTAAATTGTACCAAAAATTGAACTATTTTGCTTACAACTCTGCCAAAAATTCAAATTTCAATTTTTTAAAATCCTTCGTTCAATCACGAGCTATACTTATCTACTAACAGAAAAAAATTGTTTGTTAAATTTCAGATAAAGCTATCCGGAGTTATCCTGACCACCACGAGAACACTTTTTTTTGAGGGGTCTCCAGAAACCAGGTCCCACCGGCTCAATTTCCCAAATTTTTGAATGAATTTTTTTTTAAATATTGTTAAAATGTTGTTCTTTTATTGGGAGTACAAATTCGGTCCGTTTTTTTTTGTGGTAAAAAATCCATTTTTTCCAAAATTGTGGAACCTTTTGGTCCCACCAGATACACAGCATGACCTTCGAACCATGGATATTCGGCTTTGGTGTTGATGTTGAGGTCGATGGCAACGATTTACCGGGCAAAGCGTAGTATTTTTTCTTCTTGGGGTTATCGTAGAATATCCATTTCTCATCACCAATCACAATCCGATGTATAAAAACCCTTTCTTTTTTGCCTTCGAATCAGCTGCTCACAAGAGAAAAATCGCCTTTCAACGTCTCGCAATTTCAGTTCATGAGGCACCCAATTTCCTTGCTTTTGAATCAATCCCATGGATTTTAGTCGTACGGAAACTGCTTGTTGAGTCACTCCCAATGAATCTGCAAGCTCTTCTTGCGTTTGACTCGGATCTTCATCGAGTAATGCCTCCAATTCATTGTCGTCGATTTTTTTTGGCTGTCGAGGGCGAGGCTTGCCTTCAACGCTGAAATCACCGTTCTTAAAGCGTCGAAACCATTCCCTACATGATTTATCAGTTGGAGCATCATCGCCATAAACTTCAACAAGCATTCGATGCGCTTCAGCTGCACTTTTCTTCCAATTAAAGCAGAAAAGTAAAACTTCCCGCAAATGCTGCTTAGTTAACACAAAATTTGACATATTCAACACAGTAAAAAATAAGGTTTTTAATGGAACTCAAAGCGATATAAACTGAATGTTATTGACAGATGTCTAATCTCTCTGAAACCACCGAAATCAGCTGTCACTATGAAACATTCATAACAGCCAGAGCCATCTCTTGAAAACGGACCGAATTCATTTGTACTCCCAATATGTGCTCAACATTTTGAATGAAATAATTTATATATATATATTTTTTTTAAAATAGAGAAAATATGCTTTTTTTGGCTTCGAAACCCACGTAACCCCTTAAGTAATCTGTTGTAAAGTAATTGAATTATCAATTACAGCAATAATTGTAATGGTTAATTTTTAATTTAATTACTTTTTGCCGATCTCTGCTGTCAAGAAGCACACCCCCATACATGCCCAGCAAAAGAATCCTGATAGTTGTGAATCACCGTGTATATGTAGATGCATATACGAAAGGGGGAGATCCTCATCGTCAGGGATGTGCGTGACGCCCCTTCGGTAAACACCGGATCCTCGCGTGGAATCGAGTTTATAAAGCATCCGAAGCTCTCGTGCCCTTAAGCTCCCGCGAGTTTATCAACCACTTTCGTCTCTCATCAAGAACCGTCGCAACCCCTCATCGCACGAGTAATTAAAAGTTTCCTTTTTTTTTTCTTTTTTTTTCGTTGTATGTCTGGTGCTGCAGTCATGCAGCCTAAGCGAATCACAGAGCAATCAATGCATTTAATTAGTAATATTATTACGTTTTTATTAATACCTATCGATAATTATAATAATAATCGCTGTATTTATAGGTTCATAATTGAGTTAATGAAAATTATGCATTACTATTATTACGCCAATAATAATAATAATAATATTAACACTATAATAAATATACAATAAAAACATTTTATTTGTGAAATTTTTTTAACTTGAATTAATGAAATTCAAATAAATTTGACTATTATTGATTTTACTAATATTATTATAAAAAATTGGCAGAAACCTGAAGGTAAATGGCCAAGTTTAACCACGATAAAACGAGAAACCAATCTACTATTATTATTATTTATTCCAAGGATATGTTATCTTGCAAAAACTGCAATAAAACCCGGAAATGAATATAAATATTATAGTGTGTGCGTGTATCTACGTCTTCGTTTAATCTTTTATATTTTTTCAATACATTTTGTCGAGGCAGAGCCATAGACGTAAAATAAAATGTCAATAAAAATCAAAGCATATATCCACTCATGCATTTTTTTTTCACCATGTACACTACCGCTCAAAAGTTTGGATACACCAGTCAATATTTCTTGCCGCACTAAAACTTCGATAGCTCGGTAAAAAAAAAAGATAACCAAATTTAACGCACGGCGTTTTGAAAGGAACGAATTCAGCTTTGTTTTGCTTTTTCGAAATATTTTTTGATTTTTTTTTTTCCGAGCCGGTACGCACTTTTGTACGTGACCGTTTTTCGGCTATTTTTGGACCATCCAGAATTGGGCGCATAACTTATGGACATTTATTTTTATCATTTTCATCCATCATAAACTTAAAAGAGGTAATAGAAGCTCCATTTTTGTTTTTTTTTAAGTTTTTTACGATTTTTTTTCGCAAAGTTATTTATTTTTTGGCTAAAAAAGATAAATTTTGGAAAATGCAGGATAACTCAAGAACTATAGGGTTTG
This sequence comes from Ophion ventricosus, assembly GCA_963932345.1. Taxonomy (NCBI): domain Eukaryota; kingdom Metazoa; phylum Arthropoda; class Insecta; order Hymenoptera; family Ichneumonidae; genus Ophion; species Ophion ventricosus. The sequence goes on along the minus strand of CAWVQM010000388.1, from coordinate 25,280 downwards.
AGAGGAAATGTCAAAGATGTAAAAAGTTGCGTAAGTTTATACTGGATCGCCTGGAATTTTTTCAGAATATTCCTTTGAGATTTTTTTTGATTATTTTCGCTCGAAGCTCTGATGCGTAGGATGGCGTAACTCGAAAAGTATGGCGCTTAGGACGAAATACCAAGATGAGATACTTTTTTAATTTTCGATTTTGAATTTGCTTGAATTTTTTCAGAATTCTTTTTCACATTTTGTCGCAATTTTTTTGGCTGAAACTCGGAGAATCGTCCAAACAATTGATTCTCCGAGTTTCGGCCGAAAAATTTCAAAAAAAATTTCAAAAAAGTATTCTGAAAAAATTCAAGCAAATTTAAAATAGAAAATTAAAAAAGTTTTTTCTCTGGATATTTTGTCCTAAACGCCATACTTTTTGAGTTAAGCCATCCTACTCATCAAAGTTTCGAGCGAAAATAGTCAAAAAAAAATCTCATAGGAAAATTCTGAAAAAATTCCAGACAATCCAGTATAAGCTTACGCAACTTTTTACAACTTTGTCATTTCCCCACAAACCCTATAGTTCTCGAGTTACGTTGCATTTTCCAAAATTTGTCTTTTTTAGCCGAAAATGAAATAACTTTGCGAAAAAAAAACGTACGAAACTTTTCGAAAAACGAAAATGGAGCTTCTACTACCCCTTTCAAGTTCATTATGGATAAAATTGACAAAAAAAAATGTTTATAAGCTATGCGCCCAATTCTCGATGGTCGAAAAATAGCCGAAAACAGCCACGTACAAAAGTGTATGCCGGGTCGAAAAAAAATCATAAAAAATATTACAAAATAGCAAAACCAAGGTGTATTTGTCCCATTCGAAATGCCGTACGGTAAATTTGATTATCTTTTTTTTTTGACGGAGCTATCTAACTTTTAGTGCGGCAAGAAATATCGACTGGTGTATCCAAACTTTTGAGCGTTACTGTACATGCAGAGTCTGCGTTTTACAAGTACGTACGAAAATGACACGTTTTCATACACTCACATACATATCCACACACGTAAATAAAATAAATATATATACAGGGTGTCCCAGGACGGAATGTCATCCGTGAAATGGGGGGTTGGGGGTGAAATTCTGAGTCGATTGATATAAGCATGTATGGTTCCCAGATCAACCCCTGAATTATTATTAATTTTTAAAGACGGGCCAATCAGGCGCGCCCGATGAGCGGCCTTACGTCGGTGAGCGATACGCGCGTGTAGTGCTGCCTGGCGGAGCACGGTAGGAGCACCGCTCCGCCAGGCACCACTGCACGCGCGTATCGCTCACCGACGTAAGGCCGCTCATCGGGCGCGCCTGATTGGCCCATCTTTAAAAATTAATAATAATTCAGGGGTTGATCTGGGAACCATACATGCTTATATCAATCGACTCAGAATTTCACCCCCAACCCCCCATTTCAGGGATGACATTCCGTCCTGGGACACCCTGTATAGTTGAAGCTGGTTATAACGACATTGAAGGGACTCTGCAGTAACGACGTTATAGCCGATAGTCGTTATAAGCGGTTTCGCCTGTACGCCTATATGTATTATTTTTATTCTTTTACTAGATATTTTTTATTATATATATATATCGTATGATATATAAAAAGACATCTCTGGCTATCTTGTCCTACCCACGATACTATCATCGTTCGAGTCGATGGATGACAATAAAAAACGGAAATCCCGCTCATAAAGATACTCCTCGCTCAGGAATATCGAGGAGCGCGATCCACGCGGTTATCTGAGTATAAGAAAAAGATATGCAGGTCGCTTCAGAACGAGACGGGAGAAAAAATGGTGATAACAAAACAAAAAAAGAAAAGGCACAAGCGTAAGGGAAGAAACGATAAGGGGGAAGAATGGTGGCCGATCAGTTTTCTGTCTTTTGCTGGGCGTAAAGTTTGGCTGGGTCGCATTATTTCGTATTTGTGAGCCCATATGTGTATTAAAAAAAAGAGAGAGAGAGAGAGAGAGAGAGAGAGAGAGAGAGAGCCAAGCAGCGAGATGAGGACAGAGAGAGAGAGCAACTTTTCTTTTTTTTTTTTTCTGCAGCGGATTCTTTCGAGCTTTTAATATTTTACAATATTTGCTATCAATAGCGTAACTCGTTAAGGGGATACACCACTTTGGCACTCGGAAAAATAGGTTTAAGATTTTTTTTTTAATTGACGCGGCTATTAAATATATGAAATAATTTTTATTTTCCACATACTCGTTATAGTTTGATGAACAAATAAAAAAAAAACATTGACAAAAATGAAAAAAATATCGGAGACATGAGTCGTCCAGTAGGGACCTTTTTTTGCAAACTGGCGAACAAAATATCTCGAGATCTACTCAAACGATTTTAATGAAATTTATACTACGTATTCTTTATAACATAATCTAGGATATAGCATAGGATTTTTTTTTAATTTGATGTAGCGTCCACTTTTTATCAATTTTTAAACATCAACATTTTCGTAAAAATCTGAGTGTTTTTTTAATCAGCTGTCATTTCTACAAAAATAAAATCCCTTCTGCTACACTTCTGTATGAAAAAATAAATTCCTATGCTACACCATTCTTTACTAGAATATTTTTGTTTATTTTACAGACGATGTCTGGCAGACAACAAAAAATTCTACCATCGGCAAGAATTTACGAAAGTCGGTCCAATTAGCAGACTCATATCTCCATCAGTTTTCAATTCTGTTTTGATCGTTTTTTTTTCGGATTTGTTCGTAAAACTATGATTTACTTGTAAAAATAAGAATC
>CAWVQM010000388.1:0-17500 GCA_963932345.1 Ophion ventricosus | reverse complement strand
ATGTGCAACCCCCGAGCAAAGTGCTTCTTCGCGCGGACCCCCGTTTAACTATAAGAGATCATAAGGATGTGTTGGTAGCGAACCCCCGGACTTTCCCACCCACGTCGTCGAAGCGCCAGCAGCTTCGTACTCGTTACAAGCATCACGCCGTGGGGAAAAAGCGAGAGAAAGAAAAAGTGGATGGAAAAAAAAGGAACACCACCGAACCCGATCCCCTTTCAAGCTTTTCAACTTTCCAAGCTTTCGCGAAACTTCGAATCGTTCGCCTGATTTTCTTCGTTTTCTTTTCCTCTTTCCGGCTTGTTCTCTCGAACATGTCGAGAGAGATGAGGGTGGGGGTGTTGGGGGTGGGTTAAGATTGCACTGGAGGGCGCGCAGTGATTCTGTTGGTAGATAAGTTGGGAGGAAGAAAAGTAAAAATGTTAAATGTTAATAATATGTAAGTGTTTTCAAATATATAAATATATTAATAATAATTATATGAATGTAAAATTGAAATAAAATATATATGAATATAAAAATAAAATATATGCAATATTAACATGTTTATCGATGTATTGGAAAATGTAATTATTGAAATGTCAATGTAAATATCAAATTTGCATTCAGGTATTGTTTATATGCTTATTCGATTATATATATATATATATACACTGCTGGCCAAAAGTTTGGATACAATAGTCGAAATTTCTTACCGCACTAAAAGTTCGATAGCGGACTCAAAAATGGAGATAATTGGATTTTCCAAGTGGCGTTTTAAAGAGGACAAGTTTACCTTCATTTTGCTTTTTTAGAAAATTTTCTACGATTTTTTTTTCGCCCTGATACGTACTTTGGAACGTGGCCATTTTTTGACCGTCGACAATTAGCTTTAAAGTTTGTGAAAAATTTTTTCCTCGTTTTTTTTTTTGGCCTCAGTATTGCATTTTTAGCGAAAAAAGACATGTTTTAGAAATAAAGGCGTCATCAAGGAACTATAGGGTTTCAGAAGAAATGCCAAGAGGGTAAAAAGTTGCATGGGTTCACACTGGAGTGGCTAGCATTTTTTTAGAATTTTTTTAGTTTTTTTTTTACCATTTTTGGTTGGAACTTTGATGTGTGGAGAGGCTCCACGTGGGAATTGTGGGGTCTAGGACAATATATTGAGAAAGGGAATTTTTCATATATTTTTTATTTTTAATTAACTACAATTTTTTAAGGATTTTTTTTATTTTATCATTTTCATTTTTTCATCCTAATTAGAAAAAAAACAGAAATAAAACATCTAGAAAAATTGTAGTTAATAGAAAATGAAAATGTAAACAAATTTCCTTTCTTAATATATTGTCCTAGACCTCATAATTCCCCAATCATCAAAGTTTCAACCAAAAATAATTTTAAAACATTTTCGAAAAAAATTCTGAAAAAATTATAGCCACTGCAGTGTGAACCTATGCAACTTTTGATCCTCTTGACATTTCCTCTGAAACCCTATAGTTCTTCTATGACACCTTTTTTTCTAAAATATATCTTTTTTAGCAAAAAATGGAATACTGGGGCGAAAAAAAATCGTGCGAGACTTTATAAAAAATGAAAATGTAGGTTTTGATATCCTTTTTAAGTTTACCATGGAATAAATCAAGGAAAAAATTTTCCCTAAACTTTGCAGTTAATTTTCGACGGCCAAAAAATAGCCGAAAAATGGCCACGTTCAAAAGTGCGTACGGGGGCGGAAAAAAACCGTAGAAAATTTTATAAGAAAGCAAAATGAAGGTAAACTTGTCCTCTTTAAAACGCCACGTGAGAAATTCAATTATCTTTATTTTTAAGTCCGCTATCTGACTTTCAGTGCGGTAAAAAGTTTCGACTTGTGTTTCCAGACTTTTGGGCGGCAGTGTATATATGGTCACTAAAATTGAATATAACACTTATTTTTTATATTATTTTTTATTATTAATTCTTTCTATTTGGATTGCGATTATTTATATTTGGTTTTCAATAATATAGTATACATGCAATATTTACATGTTTGTCAACATATTGGAAAATTTAATTATTGAAATGTCATTATAAATATTGAATTTGCGTATATATATTTTTTTGCCTATATATATATATATATATATGCAAATTTGATAATTATAATAATATTTCAATAATTTAATTCTCCAATATATTTCAAATTTGCATCTATATATTTTCTCGATATGTATATTCGATTATCAATCATTTCAAACGACTAATTAACCCCTTGCATTGCGTTCATCAATTAATACAATCGACACAATAACTAATTATTTCAAATGTTTCAAATCAGAGAATTCGTTAAAATGAAACATTCGAAAACATTGAGTTTTGCAAAATAATTGCGATGTGGTGGGCAAAGGATTTTTGTTTAAATTCATTTTCTATAACGAAAAAATCACTCGTTTGTTTTTCTTCTTATCAAATAAAAATAAAAATATTCTTCACCGTAAAGTATATGTGTTAATTGGGTGGAATGGAAAAAATTAATTTTTCCAATAATTGCAGTGTAGTGAGGGCAGTATTTTTTATTTTATTTTTTATCCATATCCTGTAATAACGAGAAAAATCGCGTTTTGTTTTTCTTCTTGTTTTTGATATTTTTTCGCTTCTTTGCCGGGAACTCTGACACGAACGAGAGTGTGCTTATGGATAAGCGAAGACAGAGGAGCACCTGCCTGACGCACGTTTTCAATTAGGAAATTCTATTACCAGGAAGTGAGGAGAAGAGCCGATGTATAAACACTCTTAAGGGGTTACGTGGGTTTCGAAGCAAAAAAAACATATTTTCTCTATTTTTTTTTAAATATAATATATAAATTATTTTATTCAAAATGTGTTGCTCTTTTATGTTGCACATAAAAGAACAACATTTCAACAATATTTAAGAAAAATTTCATCCAAAAATTTGGAAAATTCAGCCGGTGGGACCTGGTTTCCAAAGACCCAAAAAAAAAAGTGTCCTCGCGGTGGTCCAGATAACTCATGATAGCTTTATCTGAAATTAAAAAACGAATTTTTTATTTTCGAAAACACAAGTCACTGCGTGCATCAAAAATAATAAAACTATCAATGAGGACCGAAAATCCGAGCCGCTACAGAAAGTGTCGTTATATAAGGTGTAGTAAAAAGAAATCCATTATTTTTGCATCAAATTGAAGGCTTTATTTAGCATCGTTAGAATGATCCGATTTAGGTCTAATGTGCACCGTTTTGATCGATAACTTGTTGCCACTTTGAAGGTAATTTCATTATGCCTTTCTCATAGAAACCCTCGTCCCTATTGGCAAAAAACTGGGACAGTCGATTTTCACAAGCTTCTCTTGAGGCGAATTTTTCACCAGCAAAATCTTTCGCCATAGTCAGGAACTGGTGGTAATCACTTGGTGCCAGATCCGGACTATAAGGTGGATGCATAAGAACCTCCCAACCAAGCTCCCGGAGCTTCTGACGAGTCACTATCGATGTGTGTGGCCTGGCGTTGTCCTGATGGAACACAATTCCTCTCCTATTGGCCAAAGCTGGCCGCTTCTGGGCGATTGCTTCCTTCGGACGGTCCAATTGTTGACAGTACAGGTCCGAATTAAGAGTTTGGCCGTAGGGGAGCAGCTCATAGTAGATGATTCCCTGCCAATCCCACCAAACGCACAGTAAAATCTTCCTGACCGTCAATCCTGGCTTGGCCACCGTTTGCGCCGGCTCACCGCGATTCGACCACGATCGTTTTCGCTTGACGTTGTCGTAAGTGACCCATATTTCATCACCGGTTACCATCCGCTTCAGAAATGGGTCGATTTTGTTGCGATTCAGCAGCGATTCGCAGATGGAAATTCGGTCCATGAGGTTTTTTTGCGTTAACTCGTGTGGCACCCATACATCGAACTTCTTTTTGTATCCAGCCTTATTCAAGTGGTTCCAAACGGTTTTTTGTGCAATTTTTAGCTCCCGGGCAATCGAAACGGTGCTTACATGACGTTCGGACTCGACGATTTCCATTATTTTATCGACATTTTCGACAATTGGCCTTCCAGAGCGTGGTGCATCTTTGACATCAAAATTACCGGAACGGAATCGACGAAACCAAAATTGCGCGTGATTGGCTGTTACAGTATCAGGACCATAAACACTATTCACATTTTCAGCCGCCTGGCTTGCGTTTTCGCCTTTATCGAAGAAAAACTGTAAAATATGGCGTATTTTCACTTTACTGGTGGCCATCTTTGACGCGCGCTCAAAAAATATTGAGTCAAGCAATCACAAAACTGTCTGAGATATTTATTTTAGTACGAAATCTTATCTTTCTAACGCCATCTAGCGTAATCCGATCGCACTTATACAACGCAAGATAGAGATTACTAAAGCCATCTATTGCAAAAATAATGGATTTATTTTTACTACACCTAATATTTTACGTTTTCCCGGCGAGCGAAATAATTTTTTTTCCGAGCCTCAAAACAATTTTTAATTTTTAATAATTCTTTGTAAACTTCTATCGACTTTTTTTTAGGCCTGACGAAACCAATTAGAAAACGCGGTCCAACACATAAAATTTCAGAATTTGCGAGCTACAAACCTCCGAGTAAGTGCATGTGGCTCACAGTACCCCGTGACACATTGTGCCCCACTCTCCCCTAAATCTGTTTCAACTGTCCAACTAAAAAATTTCTCAATTTTTAAATTTAATTAATACGTTCAAATCGTCTTATTATTATCAATAATTGCCCAAAAACTCAATATATATTGAGTTTTCCAATGATTGCTATTAATCCATCGTTAAGAAAAGCGATACTCCTCATTACTTTAATTGATTTCTCGACAATTACTCAGTCGATTTATTTGAAACTTAGCAGAATCAATCGCTTGATCATAAATCTTGATTATCTAATATTTTCCGAATTTACGGCGATTTAGTTCCATTCGTTTTGCAACCATTAACGCTCTGCAGAAGCTGTTTTCCCAAAAGCGACGATATTAAATTCATATGTTTATAATTACTAAAATGTTCAGTGAAAAATTCTAAAATAATTCATGTATTATTATTCTATCAAGAACTATCATTTTTCAAATTTTCAACAATTTCTGCGATTTTTTTAATATCCATCCAGCAATACCTTAATGTCCACTCTTTTTTTCCTGTTTCTTTTTCTCCTCCTTTCCTGCCCTCCTCAGTTTCAGTTTTTCTCCTCACTTTATTTTTTCTTCTACTCCTTTTCGTCATTCCTCTTTTTCCCTTCCTTCGCTCCTTCTCCTCCTTCCTTCCGCTTCTCCATATCGCTTTTTTCCTCTTTCTCTCTTTTCTTTTGTTCTCTTCCTTCTCCTACTCTTTGTCCATTTTATTCTCCTCCTTTTTCCACTTTTTCCATTTTTTCCCCCTCCTCTTTCCACCTTCTCTGTATCGCACCTCCACCTTCTCTGTATCACTCCCTCACTCGTTTTCTCTTTCTTTCTCCTCCCCTCCTTCATTCTTATCTTTTTTCCGTTCCTGTTCTCCTCTTTCCTTCCTCACTTCCTGTTCTCCTCATTCCTTCTTCTCTTGTCACCCTCTCCCCCCTCATTTTCCTTTCTCCTTCTTTCACTTCGTCTTTCTCCTTTTCCTTTACTCTTGCCCTCGCCCTTTCTCACTCTCTTTATCTTTCTCCATCGCTTGCTCTTCTCTTCTCCTCTCTCTCTCTCTCTCTCTCTCTCTCTCTCTCTCTCTCTCTCACACACACACACACATACACACACACATACACACACAAGGGCCTCCCAATCCATCAAGTCGCCCCACTCGTCCGGCGTTTGGAACACCATGCACAGGCTCGCGGATAATTCGAGCGACAACGAAAGCAGATCAAACGTTATAGTAAGAGGGTATTCCATGTTCGGAATACTATACGCACCTCGCGTGCCCGTCTATCGCGTTCTTTTTCTACTTCGCCCTCGTCCGCGCTTTGTTCCCTCGCACTACTGGCCGGACTCGAGAACTCTCCACTGACGACGCACTTGACGTTTTCGCGCTTGCCTTCATATTCGCGTATTGCCCATCCTGCGCACTTTATTCGCTTTTTCTTTCATTTTTCATTGAGGACTTGGACCACTCTAGAGGCCAAAAAAGGCATATTTTGTGATTTTATACACTTCTAAAACAAAAAGTATCGAATGACATGAGAAAATCATCAGAAAATTGTTCATAAAAAAGGAACTATGCAATATAATAAAAAAATCCTACGTAGTGCCTCAGAAAATGTAATTCTAAATATACAGTTAAAGTTTCAAGTGAATCGGTTGAAATTTGTTTGAGTTATGAGTCCGGACGATTTGAAAAATGTAGTTTTGAGATAAACGCGTTTAAAGTTAGTAGAAAGTCACGACATGAATCAAGAGGGGTTGCGCTAGAATTCGAAAATCGAGTACTTAGAGATTTTTCATACCCATAATCTTTTGGAATAAATTGGGAGTACAAATTAATTCGGTCCGTTTTCCAGAGATGGCTCTGGCTGTTATGAATGTTTCATACTGACAGCTGATTTCGATGGATTCAGAGAGGTTAGACATCCGTCAATAACATTCAGTTTATATCGCTTTGAGTTCCATTAAAAACCTTGTTTTTTTACTGTCTCGAATATGTCAAATGTTTGTGTTAACTAAGCAGCATTTGCGGGAAGTTTTACTTCTCTGCTTTAATTGGAAGAAAAGTGCAGCTGAAGCGCATCGAATGCTTGTTGAAGTTTATGGTGATGATGCTCCAACTGATAAATCATGTAGGGAATGGTTTGGACGCTTTAAGAACGGTGATTTCAGCGTTGAAGACATGCCTCGCCCTGGACAGCCAAAAAAAATCAAAGCCAATGAATTGGAGGCATTACTCGATGAAGATCCGAGTCAAACGCAAGAAGAACTTGCAGATTCATTGGGAGTGACTCAACAAGCAGTTTCCGTACGACTAAAATCCATGGGATTGATTCAAAAGCAAGGAAATTGGGTGCCTCATGAACTGAAATTGCGAGACGTTGATAGGCGATTTTTCTCTTGTGAGCAGCTGATTCAAAGGCAAAAAAGAAAGGGTTTTTTACATCCGATTGTGTCTGGGGATGAGAAATGGATATTCTACGATAACCCCAAGAAGAAAAAATACTACGCTTTGCCCGGTAAATCGTTGCCATCGACCTCAACGTCAACACCAAAGCCGAATATCCATGGTTCGAAGGTCATGCTGTGTATCTGGTGGGACCAAAAGGGCGTTGTGTACTATGAGCTGCTACAACCTGGCGATTCCATTACGGGCGATCGGTATAGACTACAATTGATTCGTTTGAGCCGTGCATTACGAGAAAAACGGCCGGAATACGAGCAAAGACATGACAAAATTATTCTTCTGCATGACAACGCTCGGCCTCATGTCGCAAAAGTCGTAAAAAAATATTTGAAAACGCTCAAATGGGATATTTGACCGCACCCGCCGTATTCTCCGGACATTGCTCCTTCTGATTACTGATTGTTCCGACGGATGCATCAGGATTTAGCAGGTCAACGGTTCACTTATTTCGCAGAAAAACGTACTATGGGACGTTTTTAACAAAAAAATCAATCGATTTTTGGAAAATCCTAGAGTGGTCTAAGGCCTTAAGGGAGATATTTCTACTTTGTTGAGCCAAAAAAATATTCGATTTTTCACCAATTTTTTAATGGGAAAAATATTAAATATTGAATATTGACATTTTGTAGGTTTACTAAGCGGTCTTTATTGAAGATGACAATATTTTTTTTTTCAAATTTGACAAAACATGGTCCTGGGAGTGGCGTTTTGGATAGGCGATCTGAAGCAAAAAAAATCAAACACTTTTTTTTCAGTTTGGACAATATTGTATACGTTGAGCTAGAATCAAGAAATATTGACGAATAAAAGAATAGTGCGTGAATGAAGGGAAATTTCCTTTTTTTCACAAAAAATTTATCCAATTTTTTGTCAATAAAATAAAAAAGTTTGAATATTTTTTGGATAATTCCAGTTTAACTAAAGCAGATGTTTGTTGTACACGTACCTGACAAATTTCATAACCATTTCTCATCGTCTTTAAAGTTAAGCCGAAGATAAAACGCCTTTAACCCTTCGTGGACAAACTTTCAAATTCAATCGCGGTGGTCACACTTCGGTCGATTCTACCGTCGGTTTTCAAAAAAGACTTGTGACCAAACCACCCGTCCGAAGTGGTTGAAAAAATTACGGAGCATGCTTTGAACCTTCCAGATGATGTACGAAACATTTATTTTTGAGAAATAAAATGGTGATATGATGAAAAAAAATCATAAAGAGGTGAAAAAGCAATGTGCCATTAATGCGAACATTAATTGAAAATTAATTTGAGGCTTGGAAAGCCTTTTTTTCTAATCAGAGTACTTTGGTAAGAGTAACAATTCAATAGAAAAAAAGGTGACACACTGTGCCCCACCTTCCCTCTACAAATACAGCGAACACGGCACGTTATACGATATATCGTACCCTTGACGTGTATTGAGCGAGACGCAGGGACGTTCATCGGGACATACGAGTAATCCTCGTTCAATCAGGTGTAGCCATCATATATAATATATATATACTGTCTTCGCGTCTTGCTTGAGAAACACGTGTATGCATCGTTGATCTCGGGGGTTACGTGCGCGTTCAAATCACGGACATGTGTACGATATTGGTATTAATAGTCGTGTAATGCACACCGGTATTTCCCTACGTCCATACATACAGGCTGATCCACAGCTATCAGGGTTCCGTTTACGAGCATACAGGATGAGTCATTGCCACTGGCGTAAGTAGCACTTTTTCTGTAGGGGGTGGGGGGCATCATGTGTTTTTAATTTACATAATAGTCGATAGCCACGTAATGGGACGTTCATTAAGTGCGTTAGTTCCAAAGGGCGGGGGCGGGGGTCTGGTGAAATCTCACCCAATCTCATTTAGGCGAGGGGGAAGGGGGTCAATGAAAGACTCACGTCAATTTTGTAATTCAGAAAATATACTACAGGGTGTCCGATGGCTGATTTCAAACTTTAAATGATGATAACTTTAAAACGCGTGGTGCAAGAGGAGTGCTGGGCGGGTAGCTGAGGTCGCGTGCGTTGCGGATTTTTTAGTCGCCACGGAGCGTTGGTCTGGAGAGCAACGTGCTTTCGCTGTGGAGGCGTATTTAACTAGTCGTTTTTCGCTTACTTTGGCGCGGCGTAAATTCTGTAACCGCGTACAACATTCGCCGAATAAGTGACGCGCCATCGATAAATTTGATCCAAAGTTGAGTAGCAAGATTTAGAGCTTCAGGCTGGGCTGTAAACAGGCATCGCCAAAATCAAGCAGCCTCTGTATCAACTCCGGAAAACATCCAACGTGTGAGTGATTCTGTTTTAGAAAATCCACGAATGTCATTGAGAGTGCGTTCGTCTGTTTTGGGTATTCCAAAATCGACACTGCATGAAATTATGAAGAAAAAAATAAAATTTCATCCGTATAAAATCCAAATAATTCAAAAATTGAACGACAGTGACTACCCAACAAGAATAACTTATGCTCGAAAGATGCTGGAGACTTTTTCCACCGAAACACGACTAAGAAACATTTTTTATAGCGACGAAGCACATTTCCATCTTGGAGGTTATGTCAACAAGCAAAATTTTCGTTACTGGAGTCTCCAAAATCCAAGAGAAGTGCATGAGCAGCCACTGTATATTGAAAAGGTCACTGTTTGGTGCGCTTTTCGGGAAACGGAATCATCGGGCCCTATTTTTTTGAAAATAATCGTGGCCCGACGGTGACGGTTAACTCAAAAATTTCAGATAAAGCTATCATGAGTTATCCTGACCACCACGAGGACACTTTTTTTTTTTGAGAGGTCTCCGGAAACCAGGTCCCACCGGCTGAATTTCCCAAATTGTTGGATGAATTTTTTTTTAAATTTTGTTGAAATGTTGCTCTTTTATATGCTTAACATTTTGAATGAAATAGTTTATATATTATATTTAAAAAAAATAGAGAAAATATGCTTTTTTTGGTTTCGAAATCCACGTAACACCTTAAGTCATTATAGAAGACAAAATATTTTAAGAAAACAAGAATCAGTTGTGAATTACCCTGTATATATATACTTATATATCCGGACAATTATCGGGCGAGGTGACTGGCACTGTGAGGTTCCTAACGGAAACGGAAGAGATGACCACGCAAACCGGAAGACAGTTTAGTGGAGCCACATGGGGAGGACTGAGGGTGTCCTCCCGGCAAGGAATGGGTCGTCGCAAGAATTCGAGAGGAGCCGAGGGCACAGCTGATATATATATATATATGTATATATATATATATATATCCAAATCTGCCGAAGCTGCACATCTTTTTGGCTAGCTGCATCACACTTGAACTTTTACAGTTTTTAGAGAGCGACAGAAAGGAGGGAAAAGGAGTTCACGTAAGAAGTCAGAGTTGGCTTTATGGGCAAGTGAATGATCGAAGATTAAGATGGGACGATAGACAAAGAGAGAGAGGGTGAGGGAGCGAGAGAGAGAGGGAGAGAGAGAGAGAGAGAGAGAGAGAGAGAGAGAGAGAGAGAGAGAGAGAGAGAGAGAGTGAGGGAGAGAGTGAGGGAGATAGAGGTGGCAGAGAGGGGAGAGAGAGGGAGAAAAGAGAGAGGAAGAGAGAGAGATGGAAAAAGAATTGCTATACATGTGGACAATAAATTGCTAATAATAATACGTAGCAGTAGATAGGGGCCAAGCGAGCAGTGAACGTAATCTGAGGACTGACGATACTGGCTCCGTCTAATGGCCCGTGACGATAGTTATTTATTTTTACTGCCCTCTCTTCCAGTTTTCCGTATTTTTTTTCTCATTCGTACGACTCGAGAGCCCTCTCACGCTCTCTCTCTCACTCTCTCTCTCTCTCTCTCTCTCTCTCTCTCTCTCTCTCTCTCTCTCTCTCTCTCTCTCTCTCTCTCTTGAGTTGACTACGCTGCAAAAGCAAAAGTGCGGCACCGTTCCCCTATAAATGCAGCCTCGTATATACGAATGACTCTTACAAGAGCCGGGAGGCGCGCCACGCGGTTACGCCCTTCCGATTCTATGGACAGTTCGTATAAGTAAAACACCCGTACGATATTGATACGTTCCTTTATAACCCGTCTGTATGCTATCGTTTCCCCAGGCGAAGAGACGATCCAATGAAAACCAGAAGAGAATTGAAATCCATCGAGGCCAGAGAGGGACAGAGAGAGAGAGAGAGAGAGAGAGAGTGAGAGAGAGAGAGAGAGAGAGAGAGAGGGAGAGAGAGAGAGAGAGAGAGAGAGAGAGAGAGAGAGAGAGAGAGAGAGAGAGAGAGAGAGAGAGAGAGAGAGAGAGAGAGAGAGAGAGAGAGAGAGAGAGAGAGAGAGAGAGAGAGAGAGAGAGAGAGAATGAAAGGAAGTGATGGCACTATCAATGCTACTTCAACGATACATGCATGTGTGAGTGAGTTTTGGCTCCCGATCGATGGACCACTCCACTTTTACTTGAGACAGGGAAACACGAGAGTGCGTCATTCGGAATACTTGATCCTACGATATTCTGCTTCATATGTTTTCTCATATTTATATCTCCTGGACCTACCTGTTTATACTTTATATACAGTACTGGACAAAAAAAAGTACGCACTAGTCGAAAGTTCTTACCGCACTAAAATTTACATAGCGGACTCAAAAATAAAGGTAATTGAATTTCCCAAGTGGCGTTTTTAAAGCGGACACGTTTATCTTTATTTTGCTTTTTTAGAAAATTCTCTACGATTTTTTTTCGCCCCGGTGCGCACTTTTGAACGTGGCCATTTTTCGGCTATTTTTTGGCCGTCGAAAATTAAATACAAAGTTGGTGGAAAATTTTTTCCTCGGTTTTTTTTCCATGGGAAACTCAAAGAGAATATCGAAACCGACATTTTTATGTTTTAGAAAGTCTCGTACGATTTTTTTTCGCCCTAGTATTGCATTTTTAGCTAAAAAAGACATGTTTTAGAAAAAAAGCCGTCATCGAAGAACTATAGGGTTTCAGGGGAAAAGTCAAAAGTGTAAAAAGTTGCATGGGTTCACACTGGAGTGGTTAGAATTTTTTCAGAATTTTTCTTGGGAATTTTTTTTACCATTTTTGGTTGGAACTTTGATGAGTGAAGAGGCTCCACTTGGTAGTTTCGGGGTCTGGGAAAATTAAAAAAGGAAATTTGTTTACATTTTTATTAGCAATTAACAAACATTTTTCTAGATGTTTTTTTTATTTTTGAAAATTAAAATACAAAAAAAAAAATGAAAAAAATTGTTTTTAACTAAAAATGAATATGTAAAAAAAAATTCCTTTCTTAATATTAGATCATAGAGGCCTTTCTCATGAATACGTTTGTAAAAATCGTTTAATCATACTCATAAAATTAGCCAAGTTATAAAAATTGTAAGGAGTTTAAACGGTGGCTCTGCACAATAAACATACAAATTTTTTTTTTCCTTTCACCGTAGTGTAAGGCATAGGGTACAAAAGTTCATGTGTATCAGGAAAAACTGTCGACTTTACCAAAGTGATTTTTTTTTTCCCGAAGAATTTCGAGCCTTGACGCTTCTGCATTATTTTTTGCATGAATATTCATGCTCGCGTATCACGAGGATGATAAGATTGCATAAAAGGAGGGAATAAAAAAACAGCACTTCGTCAGCCGAGCGAACGCGCCGGATCCTCTTTCGTTTTGAAATTTCACCCTAAAGTTTGCTTTCTCTTTGGCAACATCTCTTCTGCATTAGAGAATCCAAACGAAACGAAACAAGCGCGTCTCTAGTGTGCACGAGAAAGGAAAAAATAAAGAAGTTTTTTGTTTGTTTGAAAATCTTGACATCGGCGGTTCCATGAAAAATATCGGAATTATGTGCATACCGAACGGGGTACATGAATGCATTTATGGGGTTGCAGAGCACGCAGGTGACACTCTTGTTATCGACTTGTTTTTTTGGGCCCTCAGCTTATGCAGATCCATTTAGGATTTTCCATAGTTTCAGGTTTTTTTTTTCATATTTGAATATTTTTCATAGTTGAGGATGTTCCAAAATTGAGGATTTTTCATAGTTGCACATTTTTTATACCTACAGATTTTATATAGTTATGCATTTTGCATAAATACGAATTTTTCATATCTACAGATTTTGTACAGTTACCGATTTTCCATAGTTGCATATCTTTTCATATTTACAGATTTTGCATAGTTACCAATTTTTCGAAGTTGCGACAATTCATATTTACAGATTTTGCATTATTACCAATTTTTCATAGTTGCGATCTTTTCATATCTACAGATTTTGCATTTTTACCAATTTTTCATAGTGAAGAATTTTGCACAGCTACGAATTTTTCGTATCTACAGATTTTACGCAGTTACCAATTTTTCACAGTTACGAATTTTTCGTATCTACAAATTTTACATAGTAACCAATTTCTCATAGTTACCAATTTTTCATAATTTTGAGTTTTTCATAGTTACGAATTTTTCTTTATCCAGATTTTGCACAGTTGACCATTTTTCATAGTTACGAATTTTTCACATCTACAGATTTTGCATAGTTACTAATTGTTCGTGATTACGAATTTTTGATATCTACAGATTTTGCATAGTTACGAATTTTTTCATATCTTCAGATTTTGCATGGTTACGAATTTTTCATGTAGCCAAATTTTTCATAGTTACAAATTTTTTATATTTACAGATCTTTCATAGCTACGAATTTTCCATATCGCCGGATTTTGCATAGTTACCAATTATTCATAGTTACGAACTTTTAATATCTACAGATTTTGCACAGTTACGAATTTTTCATATATCTAAATTTTGCATAGTTACCAATTTTTCATAGTTACGAATTTCGCATAGTTACCAATTTTTCATAGTTACAAATTTCGCATTGTTACAAAATTTTCATATCTACAAACTTTGCATAGTTACGAATTTTTCATAATTACGACATTTTCATAGAAGCGATTTTTTTACGTAGTTGCAAAATGTTTTTTTTTCCTCGTTAATTTTGAATACTCCTGACTTTTCCAAAATTACGAATTTTCTATAGTTGCAGATTTTTTATGTCCGGCGATTATTTGCAAGGTTGTATACTTTCGAAATTGCAAAAAAAAAATGTTTCCTCGTTTTTTTTCTATACACCTGTCTTTTCCAAAATTACGAATTTTCCGTAGTTGCAGATTTTTCATGTTTGGCGGTTATTTGCATAGTTGTATTTTTAAAAATTGCAATTTTTTTTTTCTCGTTAATTTATCATACTCCTGACTTTTCCAGAATTACGAATTTTCCATAGTTGCAGATTTTCCATATCCGACGATTATTTGCATAGTTGTATTTTTTTTCAAAATTTCAATGTTTTTTCCTCATTAATTTTCCATACTCATGTCTTTTCCAAAAGTACGAATTTTCCATAATTACAGATTTTTCATGTCCGACGATTAGTTGCATAGTTGTATTTTTTTTTCCTTATTAATTTCTTATACTCATGTCTTTTCTAAAAGTACGAATTTTCCATAGTTGCAAATTTTTCATGTCCAACGATTATTTGCATAGTTGTATGTTTTTTCAAAATTTCAATTTTTTTTCCTCGTTAATTATTCATATTCCTGACTTTTCCAAAATTACGAATTTTCCATAGTTGCAGATTTTTCATGTCGGGCGAGTATTTGCATAGTTGTATTTTTTTTTAAACTGCAAAAAAATTTTTTTCCTCGTTAATTTTTCATACTGTTTTTACCAAAATTACGAATTTTCCATAGTTACAGATTTTTTATGTCCGACGATTATTCGCATAGTTGTATTTTTTTTCAAAATGCAAAATAAATTTTTCCTCGTTAATTTTTCATACTCCTGTCTTTTCCAAAATTACGAATTTTCCATAGTTGCAGATTTTTTATGTCCGACCATTATTTGCATAGTTGTATTTTTTTTCAAAATTTCAATGTTTTTTCCTCATTTATTTTTCATACTCATGTCTTTTCTAAAAGTACGAATTTTCCATAGTTGCAAATTTTTCATGTCCAACGATTATTTGCATAGTTGTATGTTTTTTCAAAATTTCAATTTTTTTTCCAATTATTCATACTCCTGACTTTTCCAAAATTACGAATTTTCCATAGTTGCAAATTTTTCATGTCCAACGATTATTTGCATAGTTGTATGTTTTTTCAAAATTTCAATTTTTTTTCCTCGTTAATTATTCATACTCCTGACTTTTCCAAAATTACGAATTTTCCATAGTTGCAAATTTTTCATGTCCAACGATTATTTGCATAGTTGTATGTTTTTTCAAAATTTCAATTTTTTTTCCTCGTTAATTATTCATACTCCTGACTTTTCCAAAATTACGAATTTTCCATAGTTGCAAATTTTTCATGTCCAACGATTATTTGCATAGTTGTATGTTTTTTCAAAATTTCAATTTTTTTTCCTCGTTAATTATTCATACTCCTGACTTTTCCAAAATTACGAATTTTCCATAGTTGCAAATTTTTCATGTCCAACGATTATTTGCATAGTTGTATTTTTTTTTCAAAATTTCAATTTTTTTTCCTCGTTAATTATTCATACTCCTGACTTTTCCAAAATTACGAATTTTCCATAGTTGCAAATTTTTCATGTCCAACGATTATTTGCATAGTTGTATTTTTTTTTCAAAATTTCAATTTTTTTGTCCTCGTTAATTATTCATACTCCTGACTTTTCCAAAATTACGAATTTTCCATAGTTGCAAATTTTTCATGTCCAACGATTATTTGCATAGTTGTATTTTTTTTTTTCCCATACTCGGCTACTTTGTCTACACGTCGATATACGTCGTCCTCCTCGACGTCTCTCGCGCCGTCGTGTATCTTGGGTACCATCGAGTTCTCGACGTCGTGACATCGTTCATATCTCTCGGATACTCGAAGCCGTATACACCAAGTGGAAAACTCGCGGAGACGAGTTTGACGAGATTTTTATGGGCGTTTGCGCTCGGGCGGATATGTGTGTACAGTTGTTTTACACACACACACACACGCGCACCCACATGTGTGTGTGTGTGCGTGTGTGTGTGTGTGTGTGTCGTGAGCGCGGTATGTAGATTCCGTACGTACTAAATTTGCTGTTCCGCGCACCGTCCCAACCGAGAGCGATGAAAGATTGTGCCAATATATCTTCTGGTCATCATTATTTATTATCCTCAATCTCCGCAGCCGCGACCGCCTTGCCGCTTCGCATAGCCGCGTCTTCTGGTAGACCCCGCGTCTTTTCACTTCGGGACACACGCATACCCACCCCGGATTTATACTTCTCATTTATCATGTATTTTCGCCCCAATGACGTATAGCGAATCTATTATATTTTCGACGTATTGGCTTACTATGGCTTATACTCGTATCTATATGTGTCATTTCTTAGGGTGAGCAAGGAATCTGTCGCGTGTGGTATTTTTGCAAATTTCGGGGTCCCTTGAGCGCAGACAAATTTCATTGGCTCGCTCGATAATTGCAGAGCTCCCTACGTACTGGCTATACTAGCTTTTATCCGCCAATTCGTCCGCGTAGATAATAGATTTTTAATATAAACTTTGTTTGATTTAAACGGATATGGTTAAGTCGGTCTGTTTATCTATGACTTCTCTCATTTTGCCAACTCAGGGCGGGCAAACACTTTAGGAGATCGAAAATTAGATGAATTTTCGGATATTTTTTTATTGTGGAAAAAAAGAAACGCAATAATAAATATGTTTTAAACAATCTAATTTTTCCAACTTTAGGTTCATGTTTTAATAAATTATATAAGGTGTAGTAAAAAGAAATCTATTATTTTTGCATGAAATTGAAGGCTTTATTTAGCATAGTTAGAATGATCCGATTTAGGTGAAATATGGACCGTTTTGATCGATAACTTGTTGCCACTTTGAAGGTAATTTCATTATGCCTTTCTCATAGAAATCCTCGTACCTATTGGCAAAAAACTGGGACAGTCGATTTTCAACAAGCTTCTCTTGAGGCGAATTTTTTCCACCATCAAAATCATTCGCCATAGACAGGAACAGGTGGTAAACACTTGGTACCAGATCCGGACTATAAGGTGGATGCATAAGAGCCTCCCAACCAAGCTCCCGGAGCTTCTGGCGAGTCACTATCGATGTGTGTGGCCTGGCGTTGTCCTGATGGAACACAATTCCTCTCCTATTGGCCAAAGCTGGCGGCTTCTGGGCGATTGCTTCCTTCAGACGGTCCAATTGTTGACAGTACTGGTCCGAATTAAGAGATTGTCCGTAGGGGAGCAGCTCATAGTAGATGATTCCCTGCCAATCCAACCAAACACACAGCAAAATCTTCCTGACCGTCAATCCTGGCTTGGCCACCGTTTGCGCCGGCTCACCGCGATTCAACCACGACCGTTTTCGCTTGACGTTGTCGTAAGTGACCCACTTTTTCATCAGCAGTCACCATCCGCTCAGAAATGGGTCGATTT
>CAWVQM010000387.1:0-15490 GCA_963932345.1 Ophion ventricosus | reverse complement strand
GTCTAGTAGGACTCCCTTTTCAAACTGGTGGACAAAATATCTCGAGATCTACTCAGCTTTTGATAAAACTTATACCACATATTTTTTATAATACTATTAGGTCGTATCATAATTCGGTGGACACTTTTATATTGTCACAGTTGCCATCCTCTGTGTGTGATAAGTTTTAGGTTATGTTACTGTTATGTAGTGTTCACGTTTACATTTCAGAAAATATACGCAATTTGTTTTTACGCGTCGTTTCGACAATGGAAGAATTGAAAAAGTCTGTAACTGTGCAACAACAATGCGCATTTTTGAAAATTTGTGCTCTTCTGAATTATTCAGCTGGGCTATCGGGAAATATTCTACACAAAGCAGTAGGCAAGAACGCGCTCAAGAAAAGTGACGAATTGGATGAAATCGTTCAAGGAGGGACGGACAAATACTGGAGATGCACTGAAGTCGGGTCGACCAAGATCGCCTTCCAGACAAGAAAGAAAAGAACGAATTCAGGAATTGTTGCGATGCTCTAGTAGAGTGAGCATCAATGACATCTCCGCACAACTGAACGTACCTTTCGCATCGGTAGAAAGAATATTAAGAGAAGGTTTATGACGATTTATGTCTGGTGTCCAAGCTTGGCGAATACATTCCTCATTCTTTGTCGCCTTCCCAGAAGGAGAAGCGAGTTGATATCGCACGTGTGAACTTGTTGTGGCTTAGTCATCGCAACGATGACCTAAGAAGATTCATTTGCCTGGACGAAAGTTGGGTCGAATTTTTTACCCCCCTGCAAAGACATCAAGCGTGCTCCTGGGTCAGACCAGGCACATCAGTCGAGCCCATACCAGGCATGGATGTTCACGGCATGGCGTTTTGGAAGACTTATGAGGAAAATATCACAATGACGGCCGAGCGCTTTAAATTGTTTTTGGATGAATATATCCCAAGATGGGCGGTACATCGCAACATTAGAACATCAGTGCTACTTCATGACAACGCTAGACCCCACAAAGCCTAAGCAGTTCAGGAGTTAATCGAAGACAGGAGTTGGATTGAGTTGCCTCATCCACCATATTCATCTGAAATGAACCCGTGCAATTTCAACTGCTTTGGCCATCTGAAGCGTCAGTTGTCTGGTCATCGATATAACAACAAATAAGAATTGGATTCCGCCATGAACACCGCAATTACTAGCCTTAATGAAAACGGAACATTTTCTGGGGTCAATGTCCTCCCATCAGTCTGGTAGCGGGTCATTGATAGCGGAGGGGACTACTAATTATTACACAAGAATATCATTTATTATTGAATTACAAATACAAGATTTTTTGAAAAATAGAAGTGTCCAACGATATATGATAGGACCTAATATCTAGGATATAACATAGAATTTTTGCGATTGGATGCCGCGTTCATTTGGTTATTAATTTTTCAAACTCGTTTTTTAAAATAAAAATCCGGGGTTTTTTAAGCGGGTCATGTCTACAAAAAATTCGAAAAAATGTTTTTCCATACTGCACTTCAGCTATTATCTTACTTAAAAAAAAAAAAAAATTCTAAAATTCACCAGAAGATGCCTGACAGAGAAAAAAATTTACCATCAGCAAGGATTTTCAAAAAAGGCTCCTAGACAACTTATATCTCCGATATTTTTTTTTTTCAATTTGTTCCTAAAACTAGTGTGTATTTGTGAAAAATAGAAATTATTTTATACAGGGTGAGGCTTCGAGCATCTTCTGTAGGTAGACCGAAACCAAGGTTAGTGGATCCTTTGAAAGTGATTATTCCGATATTTTTCGATTTTTCGACTATTTTCATACTTTGCGTGACTAGAATGACCTTGTGTTGTAGGTCGCTGAATTCGTCTTAAAATCGGTAATAATGTCAGACGAAAAAAAATACGTGGTTCCATTTAAAAAAGTGGAGTTGACCTTGCCGTAGCTTCAGCGCCTCCACCGATAAAAAAATAGGGTGGTCCGGTATGGCGGCCTTCTCGAACACTGAAACTTTTGTCTGAAACATTTTTGGATATGATCAATAGTTTGAGTGCTATTGCTCTGTAACACTTTATGTGCCTCACCCTGTATATTTAATAGTCGTGTCAATAATTTAAAAAATGTTTACACCTGTTTTTCCGAGCGCAGGTGGTGCAACGCCTAAATAATATGATTATAACATAAAATTAGGAAAAAGAAAATTAACAATCAAGACGAGCAGAAATGTTAGTTCGAATAAAAACAATAATTCCGGTTAAGCAGCATATACTTGAGAGCGTAAAAATAAAAAAGAATGATTTTTAAAAAATTATTTTTATTTTCCAATATTTATTTACATAAACTTCAACGGCTACGAAAATATGTATTTAATTGATGCAGTTTCAATCATTTTTTTAAATACTTGTATAATAATATTCTTTGCTACCACTCAAATACCCACGTCCCACACGCACTAAGCTGTCGTGTTTTTTCGTCAAAGACATTGCTGCAGCGATGACGATTAAAATTCAACAAGTGGGCGAAAATTGATTCGTCCCAAGATTGCCTGATGGGATTATGGTTTTTTTTTTTGTTGCCTTCATGCGGAAAAAGAGATACATTTTTTTTATTTGGGCGTGAAGAAAAAGTGTGCTTTGACTGACAAAGGAGTCGAGTTGACAGTCACGTTTTAATTCAGCCCCCTTCCCGAACAAAACAGTTGCGTTCGGAGTAGAGGAATTGAGAAAAAAAGAAAGAAAAAAAAGAAGGACAAAAGTAGAAGAACAAGAAGAGAGTTGGAAGAGGGAAGTGGGCATAGCCTTCGGGAAGCATAGCGGAGCAACATGGAGACAAAAAAAAACTACCGAGGTTTCCTTCTCGCAGAGGCGATCTCTCTCTTTCGCTCTGTCTCTTTCACTCTTATCGCTCGTTCTTTTTTCTGGATGCTGCTGCTTTGTCCATTCACGCGACCTTCGATAGATCGATACGTGCTCCACCGCTGCCATCGCGTTGATGCTCTTTTGTCGCGGATGCCTGGAATACTTTAACGTCTTCGTATTGCGTATGATACCCTCGCTTTTACACACACACATGAACACACATATATATATAAATACAGAGAGGACTTAAGAAGAGTCCGAGAACCTTACGTGCTGGGAAGAATGATAAGGCATTTTTATCGGAATTGGAACGAGCGTGGATTTAGATATATGGCGTTCGCCAATATTTATACGCTCGCTCGCGTAAAGTGAGATCAACAGGTGCACCGGCAGGTGAAGAAAATTCTGCTAAGGAGGTACGACTACTCCCTCAGGGTCAACAAAGAGACTAAATTTATGTCACCCCACGGGTGTTCTGATGTATGTTAACTTATGTTGAATATTCGTATTGTCGATCCTAAAGTGCTAAATTTGTGGTAAATATTTTATTTATTGCATATTTACTAATCAAAACTGAAAAAATTATATCCTCAACGACTCTGGAGTCTTCACGACGATTTCCAAGCAGTACCGCGATTCTGAAATTCTGTAGCGACCGTTTTCGGTGTCGTTACCTAGCAACAGCCAATAAGAGGCTCCCTTTCTTCTGATCGTGCATGCGATTGGCTATCGCTAGCCGGCAACAAAGAAAACTGTCACTACAGAGCTAGGTTATGCTCGCCAAACGAATCAGCTGTTACACCCGACGTTGGCAAGTCTATGGGTACTATTTCGTCATTATGATAATATTCAACCGGAAGTTTAAAATGTTTTATAATGTAGTGCTTGAACTACACGGTGAAGTGCGAATTTTCGATTTTTTACAATATCTATTATGTCTAATTTATCAAATTTCAGTTTTCCAACGACCTTAGTTGGATACGTGAGAAGCAAAACTGTGATCACCGCACTTCCTTTCGACCGTCTCCATAAGACGACGTGCTTCACTAGCTCAAAATGCTCGACTTTGCAATTTTATTACGAATAAACTGGATGATTGATATAGCTCAAATTTTTCCAAAGGGTGCAAAACGTATTCGTCAATATCACATAAAAATTTCAGGCTCGAAAGTTGGCTTCAACCCCATGATCGTATCTCCTTAATACTTTCCCGTGCGGAAATTGAGATTGGACTTTGGACACCTCTCCGTTAATTCTCCCTTACTTCGTGAGAGTCCCAGCTTAGAAGCATTGTATGTATCCTTAACGAAGTTTCTTAAGGTATTTACAGGATAGATGGAAAGGGGGGGGCGCATAAACTTAAGGTAGTCTCGCCACAGTTACGTTGAACAGTTTATTCTTCGCTCAATCGGTAAAAGCTTCGAAATATTGCGAAATATCCTTATAATGTAGGTTGTACATCTTATCGGAATGTAAAAACTTCTGAAGTAATGATGAAACCGCCTAATATAATGTTTACCTAGCCCCTCACTTTTGTATCAGACTATCCATTCCGGCTATTAATACGTAGATACTCTGCGTATACGGATATGCACGCACTACTGTAATCTAGTTCTATTCTGCTTCAGCCACTCCGTGGCGCTAGCGTCGCTAGACATTGCTTTATTTAAATCGCCATATCTCTGAAACTAGACGGTCAAAATTAATGATTTTTTTTACCCTCTTCGTCATATGTTTCTCGGTAATTGAGAATAAAAAAAAAATCTGTAGAAAACTTTCGAAGTTATTGCGTGAAATGTGAAATTTTCCACTGCTCCCCATAAGAACACGTTTAAAACCATGAAATCTTTGATTGCCAATACTTCGAAAACGGGACGGTGAATCTTTTTCAAATTTTGCAGACAATCATTTAATAGTGTCGTGAATGAGTTCTTCAAATTAAAGAAAAATCTATAGAAAAACGCCAAGGCGTTTTTCTATAGATTTTCTAATAGGCAATTTATAATTGACTGTTTATAAATGTTACTAATCCTTTTTTTTCGTTTATTTATACTGCGAATACGTTATTAACCAAGTTGAAATGAGCTCAGATACAAACGCCACATCGTGAGCGCTTTGCTATCAAACGTCCAATGCAAATTCAGTTTTTGTGTTCGCTAAAAATGAAAAGATGGAAAGAAAAAATCCAAAGAGAAAAACAGCAAGATCGTCGATGAAAGCAAGTTGAAAATGGAAAGCAGCGACAAAAAGTAAATGAGCCGGAAGACAAATGCTCAGTCGATGAAAGACGTATAATAGATTTTTAGGTTATCTCGAAACACATACACTGCAGCTTGTCAGGAGGTATTATGGATGGAACATATTAAACATGAAGAAAAGCACGGCTTGGCCTTAATATTTTCTGTACTCTGCCAAATATTTGTTACGTTTGTTTGATTGATAATAAACAAATTTTGATCATCATCTTCTGTTGCGAACACTTTGTCTTGTATTACTCTCTCTTGTAATCATGCGGAACAAAAATAACAATAATTATAAAAAAATATTTAAATACTCTTTATGAAACCGCGGTAAGAAAATTATAACGAGGAAGCAATAGTTTGTGCCCTTCAAATTGTGACGTCTATTAAAAATGGAGGACTTGACAGAAACGTTGCCACGTGTTGTAGCGCACTTTATCGTTTTACGCAAATCAGCTAAAATTTCCTCTTTTATTTCAAGAATATCTCGATAACGAGGCAGACAAAACGCTTCACTCTTCATTGAAATTATACACCAAAATGTCAAGAATGTTTCCGCCTATTTCCATTCAATTCTTATCATTTTTATTATGTTGGGAGAATCGTAACAGAGTTATAATAAAGCTTTTGCTATGTCGCCCGCGTATATAGCCGCTCCGAATTCTATTGCAGCTGGTCTGTTACTTTTCTGCACATATTCGCATCGTCACTCCTGCCGAGAGAAATTGTACACTGGAAACCTCAGTATTTATGGATCATTGACAAATTCCTCCGTGCAAAACAAAAATGTGCTCAAAATGAAACAAAAAGATCGCGAATTAACGGTCGTACCACGATAGGCAAACCCGAAGGCCGTGGCTCGGTAATTCATTAGAAGTATTATTTCCATCCGAAACACACATTGGGGGGGGGGGGGGGGGGGGGGGCACATTGAGAGAGGCTCTATTCGAAAGTAAAGAATAAAAAACAACAAGAAAAGAAAAACGACACGAATAGTACGAGCGGGAATCGTACGAATGGGATTGTGTGGATATACCCGGCCAATGACCAGCATCCAGCGTGTATATCCGTAGGGAAGGGTCCACAGCACTTTACGAACAAATTCCCGTGGTGCGATCGTAAAACGGGCGTTGCAGCTTGTAACGCGTGCCTCCATACATTTATGCCCCTTGCGAAGCTTTTGTGTGTATCCTATTCGGCCATACTCACTAAAGATACGAAGGCAGTACGTGTACGTATATATATATACAGGGTGGCCCAATAACTATTAGCACCTTGGATATCTTCGAAACTATAAGGTTCACAGAAATATTTGCTGAAATGAAATTGCACAGTACGAAAGGGGCCATCCGATAGCGATAATAGTTTTTTTGCAGGTGGAGGTACTTCGGACATTTGAAGGTCAACTCCATTTTTTTAAATGGATCGGTATGTTTTTTTTCTTCTGTATCACGAAAGAGGAGCTTAAAACGAGTTCAACGACCTATAACATAAGGTCATTGAAGGTCATAGAAAGTACAGAAAAGCGATAATACTTACAGTTTCGGTAGTAAATAAAATTACTACGTTTATAGTAAGATAAACGCCTTTCTGTACTTTCTATGACCTTCAATGACCTTATGTTATAGGTCGTTGAACTCGTTTTAAGCTCCTCTTTCATGATACAGAAAAAAAACATACCGATTCATTTAAAAAAATGGAGTTTACCTTCAAATGTCCGAAGTACCTCCACCTGCAAAAAAAACTATTATCGCTATCGGATGGCCCCTTTTGTACTGTGCCACTTCATTTCAGCAAATATTTCTGTGAACCTTATAGTTTCGAAGATATCCAAGGTGCTAATAGTTATTGGACCACCCTGTATGTATATATATATATATATATATATATATATATATATATATATATATGTGTGTGTGTGTGTATGTGTGTAGCCACGACTGTATTGTGAAAATATTGTATGCACACACATACAATTCCCCCTCCCACACCCACATATATATATATAGATAGGGCATTTCACGTCAAATCGACCATTTTCCGGCCTGACCCCTTCCGATTTTACTGAAACTTTAATATGTTGTTGTTTTCATCTTAAAACGGGCGATTTTTTCAAAAATACGTAGTGATTTTTTGAAAAAATCGCCCGTTTTTTTTTAGATGCTCATAACTTTCTGAAAAATGAACCGATTAAGATTTTTTTTTTGAATTCTTCGTTTTGAAATGTTCTTTATGAAAAAAAAATTGAAAAATATTCAAACTCATCTTCGACATGATTTTTTAGGTTGTTCGAAAAAAACGCGAGTTTTTCAAAGAACGCCACTTTCAATTTTTTATTTGTTTTTTTTTTTTGTAAAAAAAATATGATAAATTTAGCTTTTTTTGCCGCCAGACCCATCGTAGTAAGATTTTTCTTTCTATTTTTTTTCCAAATTAAAACATTTTAATTCTTAATTTTTTCCACATATAGCTGTTTCCTATGGTGCAATAATGTCCATTAATAAGTTCTATGGTTTTCAAAAAAAAAGTGCAGTGTTCTATTTCATTTAGTTTTGCCGCTAATATATTAAACGACAAGCATCTGTCAATGTTAAAAAAACGTTCCAGTTGAATCGTTTTTGTTTGATATGCACTGACTGTTTTCGTCGTCGGAAGACTACAATAATGCTGTGAACGGTCTCCATGACCGATTTTCGAAAACCAAAACCATTTCAGGAACTCAGCAGTTGCACTGTGTGATACCTGACACAAATGGTGGTCATATTATTAAAAATTTCTCTAATTAAAAAGATCACAAATTATGTAAATTATTTAAACGTCACAGAGATTAATAAATTCATCATTCATTACTATTAAGCAGTTAATTGAATACCTATTTACTTTATTCCCCATTAAATAATCCTTTAAAAATAATTTAACATAATTGGAAAACTTTTTAAATGCGTTAATATTGAATACAAAGTATTAAGTATGATAGAATTAACCATTTAAAATTATTTCATCATAGAAAACAGCTATATTTGGAAAAAATTAACAATAAAAATTTTGCAATTAAAAAAAAAATAGAAAGAAAAATCTTACCACGATGGGTCTGGCGGCAAGAGTTGCTAAATTTATCACATTTTTTATAAAAAAAAAAAATCAAAAGGGGCATTCTTGAAAAAGTCACGTTTTTTTTTCAAAAAATTAAATATCATGTCGAACATGACTTTCAATATTTTCAAATTTTTTTTTTCATAAAGAATATTTCAAAACAAAAAATTAAAAAAAATCTTAATCGGTCCATTTTTCCGAAAGTTATGAGCATTAAAAAAAACGGGCAATTTTTTCAAAAATTCACTACGTATTTGTGAGTATGTAAAAAAAAAATAAAAAAATTCACACAAGCGTTTTAAGATGAAAACAATAACATATTAAAGTTTCAGCCAAATCGAAAGGGGTTGGACCGGAAAGTGGTCGATTTGGGGTGGAATGCCCCATATACACACACACACACATATATATATATATATACACGTAAATGTGCAATGTGCCGCGAGTCAGTAAGGCTGAACTTTCGATTTCGCGCCTCCCGCGCCTTTTCCCAAGATTTATGCAAATCTGCAAAGAGGGACGACAAACAGACTCCTGTTACTTCCCTCCAAGACAAGAAAGAGGGAAAGAGAGAGAAAGAGAGAGAGAGAGAGAGAGAGAGAGAGAGAGAGAGAGAGAGAGAGAGAGAGAGAAAGTCTGCAGCATCGTCTAAGATCTCCGTAAAAAAAAAAAAAAAAAAATCCGAATCTCGCCCTCGAGGTTCTTTCCTGAACTATACGATCTTTGATGTTATGTTTGATAAAAAACAAATTATATATACATTTTTTCGCATCAGTGGTCAGTACCGGTTCTACGTGTATGTATATAATTACACGCATACGTATCTATACAGGGTGGCCCAAAAGTCGTGGATCAAACGAAGTACGGAGGTTGCGAAGATAATTTTCAACCAAAAAGGTTATATACCGGTTGGTCCGTTTCTTTACGATTCCAAAGTTATGATTTTTTAAAATTTACTTGAAAAATCGGTTACCATAAAACAAAAAACTAATTACCATATGCGAGTAAGATGTAGCCTGATGATGTGGCTTTCGCATGAAAATATAGTCTCCATAATTGTCATCATGAGTTCTCAGAATAAACTGAATTCATAATCACTTTCTGGATCCTAATTTTTTTCCTAGGTTTTCATCATTGAATGAGAATGAAAAATGTTCTACAAAAACGTGCCCCTTTAGTAGGAAAATTGGTCCACCTTATGAGGATTCTAAAAAGATACAACTCCATAGCCCTGATCCTCGGAAGTTTTTAACTATCGATTTTTATTCACTGCAAGTTAGGGCTTTGCTAGAGAATCGAATTTTGCACCAAACAAATCCAAGCTGTTAATTTGCATTGGGAACGCATTCTATGAATGAAGAGCACTTATGGCGGGTACGTAGAAGGGAGGTGGTACTAGCAAAACCAATTCTTAGGTAGATAATTATGTGACTCTTCAATTATATTGACATTCGTTTAGTGTATCCCTTGCTGTCTGCTCATTACTATGGTTTTCATCTTGAAAATTTTTGTGCATTTGGTACTTTGGACAGTTTAAATGTACAAATCACCAAATACACAACAAATTTCAGAATGAAAACTGTAGTCACGAGCAGACAGCAAGCGAAACATTGAATGAACGTCGATCCAATTAAAGAGTTACATATTATCTACTTTAGAATTGGTTTTGCTAGTACCGCCTCCCTTCTACGTCCCCGCCATAAGTGCTCTGTGTTCAAATAATGCGTTTCCAATGCAAATTAACAGTTCAATTTTTTTTTTGGCGCAAAATTCGATTTTTTTAGCCAAGCACTACGTTGCAGTGAATAAAAATCGATAGTAAGAAACTTTCGAGGATCAGGGCTATGAGTTGTACCTCTTTAGAGTCCTCATAAGGTGGACCAATTTTCTTACTACAGGGCCACGTTTCAGTAGAAAAAATTATTCAAAAAGTTGTTAAAAATTCTTTTTATTTTAAACAACCATGATGACAATTATGAACACTACTTTTTTACGCGAAAGCCACATCATCAGGGTACATCTTAAACAAAATAAACCACACATAGTAAGTAGTTTTCCAAATTAATTTTCTGTACAACTGAGAACGGATTTTTCAGAAAAATTTCAAAGAAAGAATAGCTTTAGAATCGTTGCGAAACGGACCAACCTGTATATGATCTTTTTGGTTGGAAATGATCTTGACTACCTCCCTGCTTCATTTAATCCACGACTTCTGGACCACTCTGTATATTTACATGCGCTTGTGTGTGTGTAAATAGTTGATGCTACAATCGTACTGAAATACGCAAGTACGAGCGATGCGTTTTCTGGTTGTAAATCAACGTGTTATGCACAGAAGGGAGTACATCACTCTTGGCTGAGCTGCGCGGGAAGAGCTCGCTTCCGCCCACTGTGAGAAAGAATATTGTAGGTACGGGATTCCAACCTTTATACTCTATTCCACCCACGACAGTACATGCCTCGCGCAGTGGTTTGCAATATCAGTTCTCTCGTAGACTCCGATCGATTTTACGCTCGGCTGTACGATCTACGTTTAAAATTGATTCATTCGCCAGGTCTTTGTTTTGTCTTCGGTCGAGAATGTTGATGAAATTATTTGGGGACGTATTGTGGAAGAGCTGATGCGGTATCTCATGTGCAAGTAAATTAGGTGACACGGTTTCCGCTTAATGAAAATTAGCCTTAATGAAAATGAACCTCATCCATTTGACAATACGAATCACGGCTCGTAAACATCAGTTATAGGGCTGTAGGGACGAATATTATGACGATATTTAGATTTAAAAAATTGAGGAAAACGTCATTATAGTGTTAGAAATATTGTTAGAAATGTTTGTTTTCGAACATTAACGAAACTTGTTGATTAAACGTGGCGAGACCGCGTTAACTGAGTCTGTCGAACATAGTGTTGCAGCATTTGAACGTGCATAGTGAAACAGCATTTGAGCTTTATAATAAAACGTATTTATTCGTCCGCTCGACATTTTTAACGTTTTCTCGACTTTGTCGAATCAAAAAGTTTTTATAAAATGTTGAATGTTGAGTGTTTTTCACCGTGTAAATAATCTAAAACCGACGACGCTTTAGCAATAGTCAGACGTGCCAATGCCAGAAACTGCCTGAACTGCTTGTGGGTGGAAGTGCAATAATCACTCCTCGACACGCCTTTCTTTGAGGGGTGGTTTCCCCCCCCCCCCCCCCCCCACCCCCCCCCCCTTAAAACCGTTTATCTGTCGATAAAAAAAACACGTGTCTAATAGTTTTTTATGCTTTATCACATATGTGATTTTTAACTAAATCGACGGTGGACACTTAAGTGATGTTCCTTGCAAGGCTTATTTGATTGAGTACCTACCGAAAGTGAAGTTTAAACACTGGTAACTGTATTGAAGAATGATGCAAAATTAGGTAATTATTTTTTAAGGTATTGCAAGCGTTTCATATGAATGTTAACATGAACGTGTCATTCAAGCAAGTTTCATATTTCATGTGTATTAGGTGATTATTGACTATTGTGTCCAATTTATTTGAAAAAAAAAATGATTGTGAACAAAATCAGTTTCAGGTCGGCCCTTCCAGCCCCCCGACCGAGAAAAAAATGCTAGCTAGGCCAATGCCAATCTCCGCGAGTTTACACGCCGAGTGTATATCTATTATTTATAAACAACCAATAAAATAGTCAATCCTTGTATTTGCGATACTTATGCGGAGGATATACACAACCCGTGCAAATATTTCTTAGGGATACCTAATTTCCGATCAGATCCCAATCGGGATATGATACGGATTCCCTAAAAGGGCTACAATCGCATCAGAATCCAGATGGCGCCCTCTGCGTAGCACAAAGCGGATACGTGGTGGCAATAATTTGAAATACGTATTAAATACATTTTTCTTAGCAAATTAAATACACATTTTCTTAGTTCGAACGATCTCCATTTAATTTAAATATAATTACTTAGAATAAATAATTTATATCACTTTTCTCCAAAAAATATAAGTCTTTCAAGGTCTATATATTGTTTTTTCGAAATTTGTTATTAAATGTAAAGAAAATTGTTTGAAATTCTATTATTAACATATATAAGTTTTGACATTTATACTGCAGCACCAATTTTTACCTAATCTTTTCCAGATTTTTGAATGAACGATTTCAGAAAACGTCCAGCGTCTCCAGCTGATACGGATCGGTATCTCCTGGTGATTTTTACATTTATCCATCGGATCCGATTCGATATCGAACTAGATCTTATTCTAGAAGTTCGGGATTCTAGCCTGGATCCTATGCAAAGTTTCTATTTGGATTCTGACTAGAGTCCTTAAAAGTTCTGGATTAGGATTCTGGCTGGAATCTGATTGGCGAGCGTTACATTTTGCTCCTGGAATCCGATTGGATCCCGATTGAGAAACCAGAATTCTAGTCCGAATCGGACTGTATCAATGACAATATTTCCGCACGGGAAGCTGTGCATACTATACCTTATATTTTATGTGCACTATTAACCGGGCTCACGTCCAACGTACATCATTCCTCGGCATCTCTGGTACATAGGGTGCTTCTCATAGATTAATTAGCGATTAAACATACGATTCTCTAATTGACAGTGTAGATCCGAAAGCGTTGCGGGTCACGCGATAAGTGAAAATAATTCAAAGTGGAAGCGCGTAAGGCATACGTTATCGTATTTATAAGATACGCTGTACAATATGCACGATGGACCATGCGCAAATATATATATACGAGCATATGCACGTGTATAAAATTTATATTGGAGCAGGATTTCTTGCATACATAAATTTATGCTTCTGCATGGTAAAGGTGCGCGATACTCCATAACCCTCGAGTGCAGGCAACGATATGAGCGAATGAAAACAGCGCGATGAACGAGGACGCAGGACAGGAACGAGTGCGCTTTCACGACGTATCCCGTCCACGCGGCTATGAAGATAACAGCGTTCCATTTTTTTTTTTTTTTCTCATCAACGTTACTTATATTGCTCGGCGCAACTCGTTCTCCTTAATACGCTCTCGCTATAAAAACACGTAGGGTAAGTACATCCATATAACCCCGCTTCTCCCTAGACTCATTCGTCCCCATACTTACTCCATTTTTTTTACTATAGCAAAAACTATGATGAAAAATATGTGGAATCCATGAGGAATAAAAAACACCTACAACCGGTTAGAAAATCACTTTGGACGAATGTAAATTTTAGCTCGTTGGATACACTGCAAATCCAAGTTTGTCGTTGCAACACAGCTACGTACGTCATTACCTTGTGGTCTCTTTTTACACGTTTCCGAGTGTGTAATTTCGGGATTCGCTCCATGCGTTTTGTATTACACACTTATTGTTATTTTATTGTTATTTAATGATTCTTTTTTACACACTGCCTGAGCGTTGGTTGAAGGCGTCACAGCCCGTCTACTAAATGAATAAAATATTTCATAAATCCAAATTATTGGGTCTATGCACAATTCCGTAGGGAAATTCCGACAGATATCGTTCGCAGTTGTTTCTTCGCTCGCACATGCGTCAACCATATGGAGTGTCGTATATTAAGTGAAAGCTGAAACTGGTGCCGACATTTAAAAAAAGTATCCATCGAGATCCTCAACGTATAGGAAGTTCAATTACATTTTCAATATGGAAGGAAAAAAACGTTTTTTTTTTAATCGTCGGGCGTTATGATTGCGGCTGTTATTGTCATCTGAAATAAAGGCTTTTTAAAATTTTATTCTTTACGAATGTGGTTATCGTCTGGTCCTCTAATAAAAAGTTTTAGAACAAATTTACGAAATGGCAGCATTTGAAAAACAATCCTTTGATTTTCATTTTCCCGGGCCGGAAAAATAGTAATTATGAAGCAATCAAAAATATAGAGGGTCAAACGATAGCCTGATATGTATTCTACATGCGTGCAAAATTGCAAGTTGATCGGCCCAGTAGTTTCTGAAAAAAAATACACGCCCGGTGATAAAAAACTTTCACGACATGATTTGTGCAACATCAAACATAATGTACAATTGCGAATAGAATGCTTTGAAAAAAATTAAGATGTTACTTCAAACTAGTATTTAATGTAGATTAAGGGGCTATTCCACTGTAAAGGCTATTCACTGTAAAGGCTTAAAAAACAAGCTATTTTTTTATAATTTTTTTTTTTTTGAAAACTGTTGCACGTTTCGGTACAAATTTTTTTTTTCCCTCAAAAGTGCACTCTTATAGAATAGAAAGCAATTTTTTTTTGTTGCATGTAAATGTATATTCATTTAAGAATTGATAATTGTGTAAAGGCATGAAGAAAGTATGTAGCTGGCGTTGATGATTTGCGCTCTCCAGGTAATCTGAAACAAAAAATTCAAAAAGATTCTTAATCTGTATGAGCGTCGCTATCGCCCGAACTAGAATTATTAAAATATATTGATTTTTACTTATACTTTCGCCCGAATTATGACGAAAAAAAATCGTGTTTTTCGAACACTTTTGCAAAATCGATGCCATTTTGTTATTTTGCAATATAAAATAATAATTCTAGTTCGGGCGATAGCGACACTCATACAGATTAAGAAACTTTTTGAATTTTTTGTTTCAGATTACCTGGAGAGCGCAAATCATCAACGCCAGCGACGTAGTTTTTTCATGCCTTTACACGATTATCAACTGTTAAATAAACATACGTTTATATGCAACAAAAAAATTCTTTTCTTTTCTGTAAGAGTGTACCTTTAAGCGAAAAAACAGTTTGTATCGATACATGCAACAGTTCTCGAAAAAAAAAAAATTTTAAACATATCTTATTTTTTGAGCTATCGCAGTAGAATAGCCCCTTAAAAATGCTTAAACTTGTTAGTATTTCACAATTGCATAGCTGTAAAATACTAACACTGTGAATTTCACCGTTTCTCTAAATTTAATTCCCAAAGAATCACTTTGAAAATGGGTGTTTACTCTAGAATACGGCCTCAGCAAAGGTACTACAGATTTCAATGAAAACTTTCATTTTTGAGCAACAAATCACATAAGTAATTGTTTATCGATAAAAAAAAAGTTAATTACCAATTGCAAATTCCATACGTAGTTCTATGGAGACTGCATCTGAGAAAAAAATGTCAAGTGACATTTTTTTCTCGATAAATTCGTTAAATTATTATAGTGAGTCGCATAGCGCGCATCGGCAGGGCCCCTACATTTTTCCTCCATCTTTTGGTTCTTTCCTGCAACATTCAGTACGACGTACCCCGCGGAGAATTCGCCCGTGGAATTTATCGTTCCCCGCGCTTGCCCTATCTAGCATACATATATATGTATATATG
>CAWVQM010000386.1:0-19660 GCA_963932345.1 Ophion ventricosus | reverse complement strand
TTGATGCCCCCTGGGATAATTAGTGGTAAGTTATCGCAGGAATATTTCGAAAAGTTCGTATTGTAGATGCGAAGAGAGATCTCGACCTCAAGATCCGAAAGAATGTTCGTCAAAGCGGCAGACACGTCCTTGTAACATTGAAGTAGGGACGAACCGGAGCCGGGGCAATGCCGAAAATCCCGAACTATGTTTAGAGAGCGAGGTTTAGCTTGGAAAGTGGCCAGTTCCGTAGGCGCGAGACAACGAATTTTAACAAAAAAATTCATTCGTCCATTCTCTTGTTCCGGCTCGACAATGATAAAATATGCATGAACATTTTGAAAAAAAATTAAATTAAATAAAACGCAGAAAAGAAAAGAGATCAAATGTTCAAGGATAGGATTGGTAAGAAAATAAAATAGAGCGAGTATTTCGTAGTAGTATTGTCCCTCATTTGTACTGACCTAGCGCGAGCCTTTGACAGCTGATCGATCTGATCTTGAAAATCGACCACGATTTCTTGGTGCTTCTTGCGCAGATGGTGGGCCGTTTCCTCGCTCTCGAGATGCACATCTTCGAGGAGCTTGCGAAGTTTCAACAGTTCCGTGTCTCGCTTCTTGTTGATCTCAAACTGTCCGGTGAGAAAAAAAAAAACAATGAGCTCTTGAATATGTGCACCAACGTTTTCTTTTTTTACATTCTCTCTAACTAGGCAATGACGATAAAAATGTTAATATCAATTGCCAATTAAATCAAACGATTGCAATAAAAATATAATTAGTGAAATAAATATTACAATTGCAAACGATTATTTATCAAATGAAAAAATCAGATATATTTTTTTCAATAGTTAGTGTAAAAATGTCGACTTCAAGAAATATATTTGTGCTGAAAGATTTTTTTAAATTTACTCATTTCATAAAAGTCAGCAAATTTAGGATTGTTCTGACCTGAGATTCGGCGCCACCCTCGGCCTCCTCAAGGCGCTCGGACAGTTGAATTACTTGCACACTCAGATCGGCGCGTTCACGTTCGATCTGCGAAATAAAAAAAATGTTATCTGTCAAGGTTTCTCTCAATCGTGACCTAAAAATGATTAATATTCAATTAAATTAATAATCAATTAAATTAATATTTTTTCGTTTGAGTTTTCATCTGCGAGAATAGTCTTTTACAGATGTATCTATAATTAAAGCTTATCTATAATTAAATCTAAGAATCACAAAGGTTGTCCGACTCATCAACGAGACAAAATGCCTGTGTGAGTTTCCGTTCGACCGGATGTAGCTCGTATCAGTTGAGTACATCCCGAAATAGAATACTCATCTAAATGAACAAATTGCCACGATGTTGAAGTTTGCATTCTTCGATTGCAATGACAATTAATCTTTCCGAATTGTCCATTTTTTTTTGGATCTATTCGGATTGCGAAAATCCCTCGGACTCAGGATATTTATGAAAGATCCTCGCGAGCGGCAAAACAAAATTTGGAAGTTGATAAAAAAAAAAAATACAAAAAATAATGAATGTTCGTTCCAACGATGCAAGCTTCAGGGCCATAACTCTAAGCTCGATGCAATTTTTCTTGCAGGGAAAATCATAGGCAATTGTGACAACAAAATTTCTCGATGTATATGGTCGTTCGCATAGGCTGACGTCACACACACACAGAGAGACACGCGCGGGATGATGTGTCTCTCTTGCACATTGCGAATAGCGAACGATCTAATTTCGGAACGCCGGCCTCTATATCCGTAGCTTTATTCATATTACAAACGATGCGTTTATGTATCTTCGTGTGTTTGAGATAAAGTCTGTGTAAGTGTGCGAGGGATGATTCAACGTCGGCCAAAAAAAATCTTGCGCATTCTTTTCTCTCTCTCTCTCTCTCTCTCTCTCTCTCTCTCTCTCTCTCTCTCATCCTGTGAAAAATTGATGCCAGAGCTGTAATTTTTTTTTCTTTTGTTGTTTTTTACTTTTCGAATATTTTGCTCGGCGTTTTTTTTTTGCTTCTTTCCCGCTGGTGGCAAAGTGCTCGTACGTTTTCTTTTTTTTTCGTGGCAAAAGCAGGCTTTATTGAAGACACGAGAGAGTTTATAAGGAATGCATAGAAAATACGAGAGAGGAGAGCTTTAAGCTCGTTTCTCTCTCGTCGTCTCTGAAGCTCGAAGATACCCAAAATAGAAACGACGTGAGAGCTGGACATTTCGACCTAGTGGCTGTACCTCCCTTTGCCCCTCTCTCTCCCTCTCTCTCTCTCTCTCTCTCTCTCTCTCTCTCTCTCTCTCTCCCTCTTCTCGTCAACTCCTCCCCCTGCCTCGCTCTCTCCCCTTACCTCTTCAGCCCTCCACAATTCACTGTTCTTCGTCTCTTTTCCTACCCCAGGAAAATCTCAGGCGTGAGGAGAGCTCACAGCTTTTCTTACACAATATTCGGATTCCTCACGTTATATTATCCCCGTTAAAACGCAATTCCAAAAATAATTTTGCCCCGTTTACACTGGAAAGTTTACGAGTCTACCGAGATTTTGCCTCGATCCTCAAACTCAGAGTTCTCGATCTTTTTCACATTCGTCGGCTAACGACGTTTTGCAGAATTCGTTGCATCATGGCCAGAATCACATTTTGTTTTTTTTTTTTTTTCGAAAAAAAAGAGACCGTGGCTAACTTGATAATTTTTTAACGTTTATTCGTTAAAAGTAGGATTTTTTTTTGTACTCACCCTCTGACGCAACTCCCTCTCGGACTCCAAGTCATCCTGGAGCAGGCGGATTTTGTCCTGCAACAGACACGCGTCTTTTCATGCCGACTCTTGGAAATTTTCTCGAGCGAGCCTCGCTTTACGTAATGCTTGGACGAAAATATATTCGGGGAAAGAAGCGGGGACTTGATCGCGCTGGTGTTAGAATTGTGATTGACGGAAGGTGAAGAAATCGGTAGGAATAAATTAGCGATCGTTTCGAAGCGATTTTCCAAATTTTACACCGAACTACGTGTCCAATTAAGGGTAATTCTGTCTATCGATCGTTGGAAAAGATCGTTCGATACGAGGACAGAAATTTATCAGTAAATAGATTCAATTTCCTCCGTATCGTTCGACCGGTTGAAAAATCGGTAATTTTTTTTCTTCTTCTTTTATCCTTCATCTTTCGATCGCGGGCGATGCATTTTTGGGGTTGGTAGGTAGGACGGGGGAGTAAGAGAAAAGAGGACGATGTAGGAAGGACGGGGCAGATGGCCCGATACGTCATTGGGGCGCCACGTAGTGACGAGATAAACGTTTTGGTACGTGGCCATTGCAAGGAGCGTAGTATCAAAGGCGCACACACGCACGTATGTAGACACGCGCGTATCGTTCACGCTGGTGCGATCTTGTCTCAAGGGAGGGCCGCAGTCGAGAGGGATATTCATCCGGCCGCGACTATTTTCGTACCGAGCTATTCCGTTTAGCTACATTGCATCGTCCGCGGTCTTCACTTTCGTCTTCCTTCTTATGTACTCGCGTATATATACGTTGGCACTAACATCCCTTATGGTCACTGAACTTTCGCATCCGCGTCACACAATCCCGAGTTAAAGACTCGCGGAGAATTTGTTCAAAGGGATAAAAGGAAAAATAAGAACAAAAAATAAAAAAAAATGAAAATAAACGAACGTTGAAAAGTCGATGGGAGCGTCGGTGCCGAGACGGTTTACCGAAGTTTTTCGCACCTCTCGGCGATCACGTTGCATCAGCAGTTTTCGTCTTTCACTTTTTTTCTCCTCTCCCCGAACAGTCCGAGAAATCCATTTTTATCATTCAATTCCCGGATATCGCGTTATCACTTTTGTTTTTACACTCTCGCGGCGGTTTTTGGGAGTTTTTTTTTTTTTACAACTACGCGGCGAATAGGGGGGGGGGGCGGTGATATGAGGGAAAAGGTGGTGAATTAGAGACGAGAGAGAAAAGGGAAGTAAAAACAAAAAATATAATGAAGAAAACGTACCTCGAGCCTGGATAGAGCGGTCAGGTCGGCGCTGTACTCGATGCTCACGTCGGCTGATCCACCCCCGCTCGAGCGGTAACTGTACTTGGACGTTTTCGCCTGATGCACCGCTGAAGACGACATTTTTTCTTCGACTTTTACTCTTTTTTTTTCACGTATCTCCTCGATCCCTTGTCGTTTTCACCTCCAATATCCTCGTCGTCGAATTTTTCCCTTGTCACCAGAGGATTCTACCTCCCCCGCAGTGAAATTCTCCTCGGCTGTCGCGCGATATTATTGGCGGGGGGTTTTTTTTTTGTTTCAATCGTTTTTATCGACGACGGAGAACGCCGGGTCGTCGATCACACCCGGTGTAGAGATCGAGAAAGAACCAAACAAAAAAAAAAAGTTAGTTTACATATACGCCGACACGATGTGAACTCCGGGCCTTGGTGAAATGAGGCAAAACCCGTTCGCGTTTCGGCTTATCAATTACCCGAGATATCGAGTGTGTGTAACTGTCCGTGTGAATTCGAAGTAGCAAAATATATATATGTGCGTGTGGTGAGGAGAGAAAACGGAGAATGAGAGAGTCTGTTGAAGTAATAGAGTCAGTATGAGAGAGAAAGAGAGAGAGAGAGAGAAAGTGAAAGAGAAAGAGAAAGAGAGACAGAGAGAACGACTGGTTAGGGTGGGTAAGAGCTTGCTAGTCGAGGTTTTTCGTCGTGGCTATCGTCTAACGAGTCGTCTCTTCTTCTGGGTTTCGGAGCCGACCAGCGCCCTACTCGTAGTGCGCGACCAGTCGTCGTTCGTATGGCGCGCGCCGGTAAGAAACTTACCCACCGTCGAAAAACGATCATCCACGCAAGCGCGATAGATCCTCGCTCCTCACTAAATCTCATTCTGCCCTCCAATCCCCGCGACACCTCCGCCGCTCTTCCAAAATCGCGGCGGCTATAGTCGTTAAAACTTCAACACGAGAACGAGACGGAGAGAGAGAGAGAGAGAGAGAGAGAGAGAGAGAGAGAGAGAGAGAGAGAGAGAGAAAGAGAGAGAGAGAGAGAGAGAGACAGAGAGGGATACGCGCTCGTGTGACTTTGCCTTGGCGTGGCTCGATTGTCGTCCTCGTCGTCGACTCGCGCCACTTACACGTCCCTCCTGGTATTGTTTCTCACCCGAACACCGGCGATCTTGCAAGCCTACGCAAATTTTTCGAGACTAATAATTTTTTTTTTACTGCGATTTTTTGCATTGAACTTTGATTTTCGTAACTTTGATTTTGGTTTTAGGGACATTTAAGGGGGCACAAAAATAGGTGAATTTTGGAAATGATTATCTGAAAAA
The DNA here is from genome assembly GCA_963932345.1 of Ophion ventricosus. NCBI lineage: Eukaryota > Metazoa > Arthropoda > Insecta > Hymenoptera > Ichneumonidae > Ophion > Ophion ventricosus. Next base: position 14,373 of record CAWVQM010000386.1, on the reverse strand, counting down.
TTATTTGTCTGATTTCATCCAAATTTCTTTTATTCGAAAGTATAAATATTAAAGTATATTGACAAAAAAATGTATATATATATATATACTGCGAGCGCTGTTATTGTGGCCGGCGTAAAACATATCCCTCGCTGGCGATCCCCATGACTGCATGCAATCGGTTGATCTGAAACAAAAATTTCGAAAAGATTCTTAAAATGTAATGTATAAAGCCCTTCGCATCGTACAATTTTTTTTTATCCAGCCAGCAAGGTTGGAAATTTAGGTTAAAAAATGAATGTAAATTCCAATCAGTCGCCTTTTTGTGAAAAAAAAAACATTTTTTTCCAAAATCTTACGAAGCGAAGGGCTTTATGCATTACATTTTGAGAATTTTTTCGAAATTTTTGTTTTAGATCAACCAGTGTTCATTCGCATTGTCAATAATCATGTCTTTTAATCGTCATTTTTTTTTGGTATTTCTAGACTACCAAATTTTTCTTAATTTGCATTGGAGATTTTTTGGCATTAGGGATTTTCGATCTTACTCTGAAAAAAAAAAAACGTTTTGACAATGAAAAAGAAATTGAAAAGTCGTTTTTTTTTCTGCACTCCTTCCGGGGAAACGTCAACCATTTCCTCAAATCACTTTAGTCCCAATTGAGCTTTTGTCTCGATGTAGTAAAATTGGTAAAAAATCATTTCGATATATTTTCAATGTGCACAATGATAGTATTTAAGAGAGAGAGGGAGAGAAAAGGAGAGGGAGGGAGAGAGAGAGGCACAGAATTGGCAATGAATTTTCAACTGCGAAGACCATTAGGATCGAACGACGATTTTGGCATTGGCGTTTTCGAGACACCGACGAATTTTCGCCAAATTTAGACGAGTAAGTGGAGGGGAATGGGGATGAAGCGCGTAAGATTTAACAAAATCATCGTTCGAAAAGCACGTATAGTCATGCTCGAGGAATGTGTCTCGTCGCGCGTGAGGGCTATGATCGATGCCACTATTTTCGCACACTCTCGTTCCCACCAGTCTCTTCATTTTCCATTTTCCGCGTGTCCAACCATGGTTTGCCATTGGTAGGAATTTTCTTTCGTTCTTTGAATCTCGACAATGAGGTCGAATATTTTCGCTTGTCGTCCGAAGTATACGATCTTTTGTTATTACATTTTTTTTATTTGTTATAAAAATTAGCGTAAAACATGTCCCTTGCTGGCACGGTCTGCGGTCTTCATGATTGCATGCAAATGATTGATCAGAAACAAAAATTTCGATGAGATTCTTAAATAGTAATGCATAAAGCCCTTCGCAACGTAGGATGAAAAAAAAATTCTGGATGGATAAAAAAAAAATTGAGTCAAAAAAAGAAATCCTACGATGCAAAGGGTTTTTATACATTACATTTTAAGAATCTTTTCGAAAACGCTCCCACTCAATATATACTATCGGCGAAAAGTTTTTGGACAAAAATTCAAAAAAGTTCCTGAACGATTTTTTATGCCACTTCGCCAATAGTTGACATAAATTAATTTAATAAACGGCATTTTGAAGGGGAGAAATTCACCTTCATTTCGCTTTTTTTGAAAATTTTTTACTTCTTTTTTTACGACTAGTACCCTTTTTTGAAAACGACAATTTTTCGCCTTTTTTTGTTCCTTTTCTGGTGGACCCCGTTTACATACACAATTTTTTAATGCATTTCTTTGACCGGAATCATAAAGGGGAAAGCACAAGCTTCAATTTTTTTTTAAAGCTTCGTACGATTTATTTTTCTAAACATATTTTGATTAAAAAAAAAGAGATATTTGAAAAATAACGCGTAACGCGAAAACGACAAGGATTCAAGGAAAACCTCAAGATAGTAAAAAGTTGAATCGGTTTTCGTTGAGTTCGAGATAATTTTTTCAGATTTTTTTGAAATTTTTTTTTCACCTATTTTCGGTAAAAAATCAGATGATTTGATTACCGTAACTCGAGAAAAAAGTGTCGAAAAAATCTGAAATAATTCTATTGTATTGAAAATAGAAAAATAAAAATTTTTCCTCTCTTGAAATTTTACCACAAACCCCTTAGTTCTCGAGTTACGGTAATTAAATGATCTAATTTTTTACCGAAAATAGGTGGAAAAAAATCTGAAAAAATTCTCGCGAACTCAACGAAAACCGATTCAACTTTTTACTATCTTGAGGTTTCCCTTGAACCCTTGTCGTGTTCGCTTTACACGTTATTTTTCAAATTTTCTCTTTTTTTTTAATCAAAATATCTTTACAAAAAAAATCGTACGAGGCTTAAAAAAAAACAAAATTGAAACCTGAGCTTCCCCCTTTATGATTCCAGTCAAAGAAATGCATACAAAATTTTTTGTCAATATACGGGGTCCACTAGCGAAGGAACAAAAAAAGGCGAAAAATATTCGTTTTCGAAAACGGGTACTAGTCGTAAAAAAAATAGTAAACATTTTTCAAAAAAACAGAATGAAGGTGAATTTCTCCCCTTCAAAATGCCGTTTATTAAATTCATTTATGTCAACTATCGGTGAAATGGCATAAAAAATGGTTCCGGAACTTTTTTAAATTTTTGTCCGGAAACTTTTCGCCGGTAGAGTATATATTTATAAAAAAAAATATGTCAATATACTTCAATATTTATACTTTCGAATAAAACAAACTTAGATGAAATCGGACAAATACTTTCTCAGACAATAATTCCCAAAATTCACTCTTTTTTTCCATTGTCTTCTCGGGTCTGGCCTCTTAAAAAGTTTCAAAGATCACTTTTCCAAATATCAATACTTAGGAAGATAGTAATTTCCACTGACACACCCTGTATATAGACATAAATATATCACCGTTGTAAGTCGATTAGTAACCGTTCTTCTCAGCGTCGAAAGTCTCGAGACGGATTTCTTAAACAATTTTTTTTAGCCATGCCCCCAATATTCCCGTCGTTGCGCAAGCTCCGGTATGCTCATTCTCCAGAAACACCGGAAGGAGCGTACCGTTTTTTTTCCTCCCGCGTTTGTCCATTTCTATCCTCTTTCCTCTTCCGCTGCTTCTTCCCTATGGCAACAAATGCAACGTTTCTCGGGAGGAGAGGGAGGGCACAGTGAAATTCGACCTTCGCTCGACGTCGCGGTGGATTGCGGGCGGGGCGGGGGCGGGGGTTAGTGCGGAGAAAATTCGCGAAGGGGTTCAACAGCAGAATGTTTGTAAACAAGAGTGACGTGGAAATTTTCGTATTGACCTAATGGGTGAGAGTTGATTGACGGGGGTTTTAGTGTCGGTGAGAGGAGAAAGGGTCGCGCGGAGTCCCATACGTCGCTGGTATGCACCACCGCAGAGAGGGTCGTAGCGAGCCGCAGCACAGCGCGGAGCCGCGCGATGAGCGGGTCTCGGTGGAAACCTAGAGAGAGAGAGGATGGGGGGTAGAGGTTGGAGGGAGAGTCTTGGAAGATTTTTCATCGTCAAAACGACTAGTTTTCGCTAGATTTTCATTCGGCCTCCCACCTCGCCCCACTACCATCGAGTGTCTATAAAAGGTCGCCGGTCGGTGGTGGGCAAAGATTCTCTGCTTGTTCCTAGCTAGAGCAGAGCTCTCCAAGTAATTTGAGATTGGCCCCCTTCCTCATTTTGTACCTCCCCTTCTTTTCTCTCCCCTCCCCCTCTCTCTCTCTCTCTCTCTCTCTTTCTCGCTCTGTCTTTCTTCCCTCCGTCGTTTTCCCTTTCTCTTTTCTTCACCCCCTCAGCCCTCTTGTACAATCTCAATCTCTTCTTCTTCCTTCTCGTCGTACTCCTCCTCGTTCCTCCGCGAGAAACGATATGGCGGGGAGAGCTCTCGTATGTACTCTTCGCGCACCCGTGGCTCGCCCTGGCAGAGAATTTCAAGCATCATCATCGGCAACGACCGAGAGGAGGAGTACCAGAATAACTCTTGTAGCCGCGGTCTCCATCGAGTCTCAAGCTCAAACGACATGGGGAAAAAGAGAGATAGGGCGAGAGAGAGAGAGAGAGAGAGAGAGAGAGAGAGAGAAGGAAAAAAACACTGATCAGTTCACTCAAATTTAAGGGAAAAAGACTATTAACATATTTATCTTTTTTTGATCGTCCCAGACTGGAGACCAATCGGTACAGAAATTGGAACGCTCGTTACTCTTCTATCTCGAATTCAAGAAAGAAAGAGAGAGAGAGAGAGAGAGAGAGAGAGAGAGAGAGAGAGAGAGAAAGCGAGAAGGAGAGGAAAGTGTGTCGATGATTGTGCCCTACTATTCGGACTGCCAAATCCTGTCAAAACGGAAATTACTGTGTCACACTTTCGTACGAGCCATCGAGACTATATATATATGTATATGGCTATGCTGACACCAAGCTAGAATCAGGTTTCTTCAAAAAAGAGGGGGAGGAGGAAAATAATAGAATCCGAAAATGCTAAGGTAGACGATACAGAAGTTCGTATTTGGTAGGTGGTCGGTTGAAAAATGCCATCCACGGTAAATTTAACGAGGTATAGATTGATTGATTGCTTCGACTTATTTGTGAATTGTACCTCTAGGGCAATTATGTTAAAAATATATAATTTATATGTTTAAGGTAGTAGTCTCGCCACGGCGTTTGTCTGTAGATTTTTTTTTTAATTTTGAGGACCCATTCAGGATACTATTAAATGATTACTTGTAAAGTTTCAAAAGGATTCACCGTTCCGTTTTTGAGATATTGGCAATCAAAGATTTCACGGTTTTACAGGTCTTCTTATAGGGAGCAGTGGAAAATTTTGCATTTCACGCAATAACTTCGAAACTTTTCAACAGATTAAAAAAAAAATCTCAATTACAGAGGAGCATATGACGAAGTGGGTAAAAAAAATCATGAATTTTGACCGTCTAGTTTCAAAGATATATCGATTTAAATTAAGCAATGTCTAGCGACGCTAGCGCCAAAAAGCGACTGGAGCAGACTAGAACTAGATTACAGTAGTGTGTGCATATCCGTATACGCAGAGTACGTATTAGTTGCCGGAATGGATAGTCTGATACAAAAGTGAGGGTTAGGTAAACATTATATTAGACGTTCTCATCATTACTTTATAAGTTTTTACATTCCGATAAGATGTATAACCTACATTATCAGGATATTTCGCAATATTTCGAAGCTTTCATCGATTGAGCGGAGACTAAACTTTTCAACGTGACTGCGGCGAGACTGCTACCTTAAGTTATCGAGAGGGACATTGAAATAACAACAGGTATTATGGCGATAATCTTATGGTAAATGATTAGATTATGTTTGTTTGGGTTTGACTCTTTATAAATGATTAGATTATGTTTGTTTGGGTTTGACTCTTTATATGGCCGTGTGACAATTCTGTAACAAACTATCTGAATCCTCACACTGATGTTGATAAAATCAAGGCATTAACCGACTCCGACCGGCATTTGACGACTACAGAGATTAGACATCAATATTGGCCAATCAACTGTTTCGAGATATTTGCGGAAGCTTGGGATGGTAAGCAAGCTTGATATTTGGTTGCTGCACGAACTGAGTGAAAATAATTTGATAGAGCAAATTTCAGCTTGCGATTTGCTGCTTAAGTGCGATCAAAACGAACCCTTTTCAAAGCGAATGATTATTAGCGATAAAAAGTGGACTGTCTATAAGAATGTCAGTCGAAAAGGATCATTGTCGAAGCTCGGAAAGGTTGCTCAGACGATCGCAAAGGCTAAGGCTGAATTACATCCGAAGAAGGTCATGCTATGTATCTGGTGGGATAGGAAAAAAATCGTCTATTATGAGCTGCTGCCATCCAACAAAACGATTAATCCGACCAAGTACTGCTTACAGCTAGCCAAATTAAAGTGAGCAATCGATCAGAAGCGGCCTGAATTGTCGAACAGAAAGGGCGTAGTGTTCCACCAGGACAACGCTAGACCACACGTTTCTCCGATGACCCGGCAAACGTTATTGCGACTTAGGTGGGATGTTTTGGTGCGCCCACCCTATAGTCCGGACCTTCCATCTTGAGACTATCACTTGTTCCACACGCTACAGAACAATTTGAATAATAAAACCTTCAGTTCCTTGAACATTCTCAATAACCACTTGGATGACTTCTTTGCCCAAAGATTTCAGGACTTCTATGAAAGAGGGATAATGAAGTTCGTGGAGAGATAGCAGAAAGTCATTGATCAGAATATAACATATTTAGTTGATGAAGGTAGTAGGCTTGGCACAGTCACGTTGAAAAGTTTATCCTCTGCTCAATCGATGAAAGCTTCGAAATATTGCGAAATATCCTTATAATGTAGGTTGTATATCTTATCGGGATGTAAAAACTTATAAAGTAATGACGAAAACGCCTAATATAATGTTTACCTAACCCTCACTTTCGTATCAGACTATCCATTTTGGCTACTAATACGTAGATACTCTGCGTATACGGATATGGACACACTGGATGGTCCATATCCCATGGAGGGAGGGAGGGAGGGTGGGAGGGAGGGAGAGGGAGAGGGAGAGGGAGAGAGAGAGAGAGAGAAAGGTGAAGAAATGTCCCTCTCCCTTGCGTGAGTCTTTCCGTCACGTTCTTCACATCTCCAGCCTCATCTCCTTATTCAACAGGCCTTCCTCGACGTTTCCCGCTTCTGTTGTAAGCGCTCTCGTCCTAGCAGTGGATTCCCCCGTGGAGGGCCGTCTTATTGTTACGTCAAAGCTGCGCATATATACGCGAAGATAGTTTGCACGATACGAAACTGTGATGCACACACAAAAGCGGGCCTTGAAAACATTCAAGTGCGTAAGCCAAGTAGTAGCCACGGGCTTCGACTCTGTTATAGACCGCCGAACGGCAACTCTTCAAGTTCTATTCCCAACCGCGCACCAATTCCATTATATCCACCCTTTACAACCTGTTCCGTTACCTTAAACAGTCGACCATTCCTTTCGAATCCTCCAGGGATTTATTTCTCTCTGCGCATCTGTCAAAGTTTTACTTTTTTTTTGTTGTTGTCCAGTCACGAATCCAAAAACGCGTTTAAAGGGACGAATAATTTTGCTTCGCTCGGCCTGGCCTAATTCTCTAAATATATACCACTCCCGACTCTCTCTCTCTCTCTCTCTCGCTCTCTCTCGACATCGAGCCACTCTTCTGTGGTGACTTGGGTCTTGACTCATCCAGCGTCGCGTGCGTGTTTATAAACAGCCTCTTTTCACTCTGAGACCATCGCGGAATTCGTAATTCCATCGGCAAACCCCGATTCGGGATATGCATAGGATAAAAAAACTTACAAAAATATAATGCCCTCTTTCAACGTAGGTCCACATCAGACAGCGCGAAGAATAAAGGAAAAGTTCTAGAATCTTGAGAAAACAAAAAAAAAAACCAGAAGAAACGTGTCTCCGCGTTCTCCCGGAAGACTCTAGGAACTTGGCAACGAGTATCTACCGACGATGAAATTGTCCTGGCTCATCGCGACTGGCGAGAGACAATTATGCATAACTCCAGAAATATAAGAGGTGTATTTGTGTGTTTTTGCTGCCTATATATATATATACATGAGGAAAAACGATTTTAAGGACATTTGACTTCGAGGGCCGTCCCCATAGTAACCTATTGTCCCAAATACTTTATATTATGTAAGTCACAATGCCTTTAGAATCATCTTTGGATAGATAGAAAGCTTATTTATGTGAAGATTATTTTAAGGACCACTAGGTACCCAAAAACAATGATTTGTTAAAAAAAATAAGTAACAGAAAAATTAATATGTTCGAAAAATGATAATGGCTATTATAATTATTAAAAAAATGTTAATATATAACAATAATAAATTCATATGTTAAACCAAAATTAAGTGTATATAATCCGAACTAATATTATATAATACTTATAATATGGACTTATTTTTTTTAACCAATTAATTTATTATTGTTATATATTAATTATTTTTCGGACATATTAATTTTATATATATTTGATTACTATATATATATTTATAATAATCAAAAAATTAATTTGTCACGCTTAATTAATTAATTAATTCTCTCTCTTTAGAGATTTAATATATAGGGATAATTAATATATATGCGTATATATATATATATATATATATTGAGAGAGAGTTAAAAGAGAGAGAGAGAGAGAGAGAGAGAGAGAGAGAGAGAGTGTGTAAGCGTTGACCAATTCCGAAATTGAGTCACGATGTTAAAATCGTTCCGAAAGAAAGTGAGCGAAAGATTTTCCCAACTGCTAATAATATTATAATAGCGTCTTGATACGTCGTGACTAGGCGAATCTAATTTTGGACTGTCCGAATCACATATACCGAACCGCTTTCATCGCTTTCGTACCCTATGCATCAGCGAGCCAACGTATATTTCAAGAAATGCATGATACTACATTTTTCATTCGGATACGTGCTCGTTGAAATAACACGTGCGGGGTTTAAACTTCCCCTTTGGCGAAGAATTCACCAGATTATGTTCGTCGATTAATTGGGGAACGTCGAGACATACTGATTTTTTTTTCAGGCATACTTCTACGTGCCTGATCAAAGTCAGAGTTCGACTTTTTCCATGAGTGTTACACTAGATCGCGTACGGAAAAAAAAGAAGTTGAATTCCAATGCAATTATCGATTTTTTATGAGCCAATGCCTTAAGCTAATTGCAATTCCATATTTGTCTTTTTAAATTATGTAAGAGTGGATCGAAAATGGATAAATGTCGTCGACAGTGTCTCGTTGAGTAGCGTTGGCCTCGGCCAGTACTCGGATGGTTGACCGCTTAGCCGCGCACTGGCTGACTACCCTCTGTGGGGTAAAAGTGAAAAGGATATGAAAACACCGCAAGGATAGATGACAGAATATTAGCAATATTTAATACAATTTAAATTATTTAAATTTTTATGTCTTTATAATTTATTAAATTTTTTATGTCTTTTTTCCTGTAAACGATGCAGTATAAGTTATTACTACCGAGGCTCGTATGAAGGTAAAAAAAATCAGTATCCTCAAATATTCACCGGAGAAAGGCTGGAGCCTCCTCAAATGCGGATTTGCATCAAATGATTGGGGGACGCACATATTTCGGTAGGCACGGAGCTATGAAGCACTTAATTAAGGTGGCTCCGGGAGAAAATCCATTTTTCCGTATATACGCCCGGGCTCGTTATATATATATATATATATATATATATACATATATATATATATATATATATATATAGAGGAGGGTGCGATGCATCCTCATATACACGCATGCGACGAACCACGGAAGAGCACCAACTGTTGCTCGCTGATATTTTTATTGCGTCCCACACAGGATATATTTATACACCTCTCGGTGTCTCTCTCAGTTATATCGAGAACGAAATATTTCTGGCTGAATAAAGTCGAGCTTTGGGAGCAAAGGGCAGATGAAAAGAAAAGAGGGAAAAAAAACCGGTAGGTGACATGACACGGAAAAAGAAACATGTACTTCCATATTTCTATATGGCAACACTGATGTTCGTGTCGTTTAAACGAAGGGCGAACGTCACCAGTCTATCGTGCATCAAATTAATCGCTGGTCGTTGGTCATGCCAACGTCGGTAATTTATTCACCGATTTGATCAAGCTGCAATCCATATGTATTCGGATTTTAACTTCTTCGTGAGGATCATCAACGAGGTTGATGATCGTCGTGAAGGAGCTCATTTGAATTATTGAGCCTTGGACTGCTAGCAGGCTAGGAGATGGCTCACCCGAAAGAAATGTACATTACTTTGCATCGTTGGAATGCAGTTAACACTTTTTTTTTCATTGTCCGCTCTTTTGGCATGTTGGAGTAGGGAAATCATAAAGTTCCTTTGAAGTACTGGTTAGAGATCTGCAAGCTGAAAATGAGGCGAAAAACATTTTTTGTAGTACTTTACAGGGTGAAAAAGTTTCGCTCGAACGATCGCCCAAAGTGAACAGATAATTTTTCAAATTTTGGAGGATCAATCAACTGGAGTCCTAAACTTTCAAAGCGACGTATCAAATTAGCAATTTAGATTACTTGCTATAGATGTGCTGCCTAATGCAAATACATTCACCATCGCTTAATTGTAATTATGTAAATAGAAATCCATTTTTTTCCTAAACAGCAACAATAAAATAATTCAGAATAATCTTCTTTACATTCAAATGGATCCTTCAATTCTTGAAATGCGGATTTTCATTACGAAGTCATTTATCCCCCGCTATTTAAAACTTTTATGATCCTTCCATATTCTCCCTTTTGTTATAATTTTTTTAAATATTAAATTATCGTCACGAATAAGAAAGGAGACGTCATGGTGGCGCTATCTCGCGAGCGGCTCGTTGAAGTTGGTGGTGCGAAGACCATCGCTTGGTAACACAAATAAATGGATGGAAATCTATTCGGCTGTAGTAAGAGCAAGAATAGAGCAGTAGCATCTACAGGCATATAGACGATTTCATTCACAGTTGGGCCGCGCTCAGTCGGTAACAAGTCTGGTGAGAAACTGTTGCTAAAAGTGGTCCGCGTATGGGACAACAGCCAAGTATTACCCGCCGGGCTGATTATATTTTAGGTACACCACAACTTTTTTTTTTATACTGAAACGTAAGTGCACACTCCAAGATAGTTGGATCTTCAGGTCTGATCTCCAAGAATTGGTCCGAATTCTAGTTGCCAAATCAAAGTTACTAGAAATCCAGAAGTGTTTCTAGACTTGCGCTCATAGTCCAACATATATAACCCAAGTTTTTAATTATCAACTAGACCCAACGAGAAGTTACTAGAAATACCAGAGTTTCAGACCTAGATCTGGATCCAAAAAATTGGTGCGCGTTCCAGCTACCAATCGGACCGAAGTAGACGTAATTAGAAACACCGTGGAATTTGTAGGCCTGTGTCGATGACGACAATGGATTCAAGTTTTAGTTATCAGCTAGATCTAACGAGAAGTTACTAGCAATACTAGGTTTCCAGACCTAGAAGAGATCTATGAAGTTGGTCCAAGTTCTACTTACCAACTAGACTCAGCTAGAAATCATTTAAGGCCTTAGGCCACTCTAGAGGCCAAAAAAGGGCATATTTCGTGATTTTTTTTTCAGCGAAACCATACAATAAATCGGAATTACAAAATGGGGGTTTTATTATACACGTAATTGATTATAAAAAATTATTTTTTCACAGCGATACATGTCAAAATGGCGACTGTGAAGCATTTTTCCGATGACGCCTTTATTTCTGGAAGGTCAACGGCTGGACCAACAGCTCCTATAATTTTTGAGTTATGATGAGACACTAAAGTTTTTTCGATTATATATAAGAATAGCTATAGAAGTACGTAGGATTTTTTTGATATATTGTTTTTTGTCAAAATGGCGCATTTCTAAAACAAAAAGTATAAAATGCCATGAGAAGATCGTCAGAAAATTGTTTATAAAAAAAGGAACTATGCAATATAATTTAAAAAATCCTACGTAGTGCCTCAGAAAATGTAATTCTAAATATACAGTTAAAATTTCAAGTGAATCGGTTGAAATCTGTTTGAGTTATGAGTCCGGCCGACTTGAAAAATGTAGTTTTGAAATAAACGCGTTTAAAGTTAGTAGAAAGTCACGACACGAATCAAGAGGAGTTGCGCTAGAATTCGAAAATCGAGTACTTAGAGATATTTCACACCCATAATCTTTTGGAATATAATTTTATAGGTACTAAGGTACATTTTTAACAAAAAAAAAATCGATTTTTGGAAAATCCTAGAGTGGCCTAAGGCCTTAAGGTAGTAGTCTCGCCAAGGCGTTTTTCTATAGATTGTTATTTTTTAGTTTGAGGACTCATTCAAGATAGTATTAAATGATTACCTGCAAAATTTCAAAAGGATTCACCGTTCCGTTTTCGAGATATCGGCAATCAAAGATTTCATTGTTTTACACGTATTCTTATGGGAGACAGAAGAAAATTTCACATATTACGCAATAACTTCGAAACTTTTCTACAGATTTTTTTTCAATTCTCAATTTCAAAGGAACATATGAAGAAGTGGGTGAAAAAAAATCATGAATTTTGACCGTCTAGTTTCAGAGATATAGCGATTTAAATTGAGCAATGTCTAGCGCCGCTAGCGCCACGAAGCGACTGGAGCAGACTAGAACTAGTTTAAAGTAGTGTGCGCATAACCGTATACGCAGAGTATCTACGTATTAGTTGCCGGAATAGATAGTTTGATACAAATATGAGGGTTAGGTAAACATTTTATTAGGCGTTTTCATCATTAGTTTATAAGTTTTTACATCCCGATAAGATGTACAACCTACATTATAAGGATATTTCGCAATATTTCGAAGCTTTTATCGATTGAGCGGAGAATAAACTTTTCAATGTGACGGTGGCGAGACTACTACCTTAAATAATAATGGAATTTCTATTCCAGCGTCGACAATCCAAGCAACTGATCGAAGTTCTACTTACCAACTAGATCTAACTAGAAGTTGCTAATCCATTTCTAGTAACTAACTTATCTAGTAATTAAGAAATTGGTCCACATTCTAATCTATCCTCTCATACTTGATGACCCTCACAGTTTCTCCGAGCTTCAACTCCATCTAACGGAGCTTGCAGGAACGTGGTGGTCCCGTGAAAGCTTTCGCGCAAAGCCGGAAAGAGTGCTCATTGGAAGTTCGTAAAGGGATCTACGGTCGTCCAAAACGTTTCTCAGCAACGTTCACCGCCCCACGGCGAGATCTCGAATCTCTTTCTTTCCGTGCTACCAAACATCTCGATCGGTAAATTATGAAGAAAAAAAACCTCGTGCACCCGAGGTTTCCGGTAAATCGCGTGCGTGCATACGAAATTAACGGAGTTCGGATTTTTATGAAATGGTGCTGCTGCCCGTTTTGATTTTTTCTTCAAATTATCAATGCGTAAAATATTTCGTAAATGGATCAATATTTATTGCAGTAACGGAGGGAGACATTGCCAAAAGAGCTCGAAAATTACTCAACCTTTTTTAAGGGTTTTTATCAGAGATCTAATATCGGAATCAGCCGAAGAAGATTTTTTATAATAATGCAAAATAATGAGATACATAAATAAAACACGACTTTTTGCTCCATTCCAGCGATGCAACACTTCATCGTCGTGCAAAATTGAGCTAGAGAATTGCGAGAGAATCCACTATCCGGGAGAATCCATCACGAGGTTTGACCTCGTTTCCGTATCAAAGACAGGACCTCCACTTTCTCTTGCAGGGTTGCGCTCTCTCTCTTTCTCTCTCTCTCTCTCTCTCTCTCTCTCTTTTTCTCTTCCATTTAGCAAAATTAGACGAGTTCACCGTATTTGCATGGCCTTTAGACGATAGGATGCATAATAGAGCTGACCGGAAGCGTAGCCTACTTTGCAGCTCGGTTTGCATCCATGCGGACTCGGTAATCCCCTATTGAATTTGTAATTCCATTAAACCGCTTAATTCCAAATATATCTTGTTTCAATCCGATCTCATAATTATATCCACTGATAACAAGTAGATGTGAATTTATTGTATTATTAATTGTAATATCATTGTAATTAAATTGAATAAAATACATCGATAGGTAGAAACGTTCATGGGACTGTTCTTTTAAGGGGTTACGTGGGTTTCGAAGCCAAAAAAAGCATATTTTATCTATTTTTTAAAAATATAATATATAAATTATTGTATTCAAAATGTTAAGCACACGAAAGAGCAACATTTCAACAATATTTTTTAAAAATTCCATCCAAAAATTTGGGTAATTCAGCCGGTGGGACCTGGTTTCCGGAGACCCCTCAAAAAAGTGTCCTCGTGGTGGTCGGGATAACTCATGATAGCTTTATCTGGAATTAAAAAACCAAATTTTTTCTGTTAGTAGATAAGTATAGCTCGTGATTGAACGAAGGATTTTGCAAAAAGAGTTGTATGCAAAATAGTTCAATTTTTGGTACAATTTACACTACGTATAGCCTTGTAAAATTAATTGTAATCGAAAAAAAAATCTTCGTTCAATCACTAGTGAATGCTATTTTGAAGAAATGTGCAAAATTTCAATAAGATCGGTGCATTACTTTTTCAGAAATCGTGTCCACCAACTTCAAAAATAGTGTTTTGAGAAAAATGCGTACACCTGCGTCGCTCCCGGCCGGTCTTCCCAACGGGGGAAATTCCCAAAGGCTCTCTCTCCTAGACTTTTACTCCGATTGACTTAAAACTTTGGGAGTATATTCCAGACATATTGTATGGATAAAATATTGTATTAGATAAAATATTGTATTAGATAAAAAAAAAATTTAAATGGATTTTTTGAAATTTTCAAACCCACGTAACCCCTTAAATTATTATTCTTTAGTCCTTAAATTTTTACAATTCGAATGACGAATGACATGAC
>CAWVQM010000384.1:0-13958 GCA_963932345.1 Ophion ventricosus | reverse complement strand
GCTACAACCTGGCGATTCCATTACGGGCGATCGGTATAGACTACAATTGATTCGTTTGAGCCGTGCATTACGAGAAAAACGGCCGGAATACGAGCAAAAACATGACAAAATTATTCTTCTGCATGACAACGCTCGGCCTCATGTCGCAGAAGTCGTAAAAAAATACTTGGAAACGCTCAAATGGGATATTTTACCGCACCCGCCGTATTCTCCGGACATTGCTCCTTCTGATTACTGGTTGTTCCGACGGATGCAGCAGGATTTAGCAGCTCACCGCTTCACTTCTTTCGCAGAAATCGAAAATTGGCTCAAAACTTGGATCACCTCAAAAGACGAGACTTTTTTTTCGAAATGGAATTCGAAAATTGGTTGAGAGGTGGGAAAAAGTAGTAGCCAGCGATGGACAATACTTTGATTAATCTATTCATACATTTTCTTTGAAATAAATGGATTTTTTACCACAAAAAAACGGACCGAACTAATTTGTACTTCCAATATAAACTTTTTTCAGATGTAATAACTCACTTTTGGGGTTTTGACCAAGAATTTGCGCTTCCAGCCCACTGTGCGACGTGTCGATTCTACCCAGGGTGACCACGAAGGGTTAAATCGTCATAACTTTTTTTATTTGTGGTTGTAATAGCACGAAATAACTTTTATTGTATTCTGCAATGCATGTTAGTTATAAATAAATCATTATTCGATACAATTGGTTTCAAGAAAATTACTCGCGAGTTTCCAAAATCTTAAAAAATGTGTAAATGCATGAAAAATTGTCAACTTCTTAATTCATTACAAACAAAAAAACTAAAAGCTATTTTGAACTTATCTTTGTTTCAAAAAGTTCTCTAGTTTATAACTTCACCAACGGTATGCTACACGTCATAGAAATCATTCCATTATGTGGTCAAAATAAGAGATACACGTTTGCCAGGATCAGGGTTAAGAATAGTACATTATGACACAAGGACGAAAAACCTTTTTCTGACAAGTGTGTTAAAAAAAAGTTTTTTCGTCGACTATCATACGAAATTTTATTTTACGCGGTGTGAAAAGGGGGCTTTTACGCGGAGCGTGCGTAAAACGTCCATTATCGTACCGAGTGGAATAAAAGACTTTTTATGTCTCCGATGTTTTTTTTTTTTTATTAAACTTGAGTTACTAATTTTGCTCAAATTGCCCTCCTCTACTCCGTATGAATGCGACAAAAGTTATTTTTTCCTATTATAATCACAAACAAAAAAGTCATAATGATTTAAAAGCGAAATTTCGGGTAATTAAAAAAAAAACGCAAAAAATCAGATCTCAATAACCGTGGGACTTAGTACATAGGGTCTAAGGGTGAAAAAACTAGCAAAACCCTCCCTCCCCCAATCGCTGAAAAAATTGTGTCGGTCCATGTGCCAAACTCCCTGTGTATATATTCCTCACTGACTCTTTTTTTTTGCTCTCTTCATCTACTTTTCCCCGGTCTTCCTCCCCTTCCTGGGCACGGAACCAGCATTTCCTGACAATCTCTAGAAAATATCCCGACATTCTCCATTCGAGCCATTCGTGAAGTCCGTGAGATTCGGGCGCGTGTCTTGACGACATAAAATTCTCCCTCTCTCTCTCTCTTCCTCCCTCCCACCCTCTTTCTCCCGCTCTGTCCCTCCCTCCCTCCTGCCCTCTTTCTTTCTCACCCTCTCTCTCTCTCTCTCTCTCTCTCTCTCTCTCCCGACGATATCAGTCAGAAGGGCTCCAACTTTACGATTTAACGAATAAAATGTACCGGCTTACTCCTTTCTTTCAGCCAGCACTCACGATACGGATTGCGGGACTGCATAGGCATAAAGCACATGAAAGGAAAAGAGAAGAGAGAGAGAGAGAGAGAGAGAGAGAGGGAGAGCGAAAGTGGTAAAAATATATAGAAAGAGAGAGGGAGAAAGGAGTAAAAAATTAAAGGAGGCTAGAGAGAGGGATGGGAAGAGAGAGAGAGAGAGAGAGAGAGAGAGAGAGACAGAGAGAGAGAGAGAAAGTGGCAAAAAGGGTGATGGAGGGGCAGAAGGGCAAGCCATTTGTATCGTTGAGAGCCAACATTTTTCAGTTCTCGAAAGCTCCGGTGCTTTTGCCGCGAGAGGTGTTACACCCTACGAGTGTCACGCCTCTCCACGGAACTCTCGGCTACCCCCGCGGTCCAGAAAAGATGGGATTTCGGGTTAAAAAGAGAGAACACGATACAACGTCGCGGCGCAGCAAGAGCTTTTCGCAAATCGGTTCGATCGGGTCTGTTCCCGATATATAGCGACACTCCAAGTTCGAGAAAGGAGCGTGAGAGAGAGAGAGAGAAGGAGTGAGCGAGTGAGGGGGCGGGGGAGGGGCGCGTAAGATAAATAGGTAGAAGGAGAATGAGCGAGAGGAGAGTTACATCGCTCCTCGTAACGTCAACGTGAACGAGATCGATAAAAACAATCGACTAATGTCTCTTTCGCACAATCCTCCATTCTCTCTCTCTCTCTCTCTCTCTCTCTCTCTCTCTCTCTCTCTCTCTCTCTCTTCTCTCTCTCTCTCTGGTCCCTCTGCGAATGCTGCTTCCCACTTTCTCGAAAACGACACCTCGTACAATTTACATTTTCTTGCGGATTTAAGTCGAAGCTTTTATAGCAATAAGACAAAAATGTTGAAGGGAAAGGATAACGCGTTTGGCCAGCAAAGTAGGGGGGATTTATTTGGAGCGATTAAAATTCAACGTCTATTGCATTGAACATGTAGACATATATATATATATATATAAATATATATATATATATATACACTGCCGGCCAAAAGTTTGGATACACTAGTCGAAATTTCTTACCGCACTAAAAGTTAGATAGCGGACTAAAAAATAAAGATAATTGAATTTCCCACGTGGCAATTTAAAGAGGACAAGTTTACCTTTATTTTGCTTTTTAGAAAATTTTCTACCATTTTTTTTTCGTCCCAGTACGCACTTTTGAACGTGGCCATTTTTTCGCTATTTTTTGGCCATCGAAAATAAAGTGCACATTTTGTGGAAAATGTTTTCCTCTATTTTTTTCATGGTAAACTTAAAAAGGTTATCACAACCTACATTTTTATTTTTTATAAAGTCTCGTACGATTTCTTTTCACCTCGGTATTGCATTTTTGGCGAAAAAAGAAATGTTTTAGAAAAAAAGGCGTTATCGAAGGACTATAGGGTTTCAGAGGAAGTGTTAAGAGGATAAAAAGTTACATGGGTTTACACTGGAGTGGCTGAATTTTTTCAGAATTTTTTTTTGAGATTTTTTTTTACCATTTTTGGTTGGAACTTTGTTGTGTGGAGATGCTCCACTTGGGAATTATGGGGTCTAGGGCATATATTGAGAAAGGAATTTTGTTTATATTTTTATTTTTAATTAAATACAATTTAAAAGAAAATCTTTTTTTTATTTTTACTTTTTCATTTTCATTTTCAAAAATAAAAAAAATCTAGAAAAATTGTAGTTAATAGAAAATGACAATGTAAACAAATTTCCTTTCTCAATATATTGTCCTAAACCGCATAATTCCCAAGTGGAGCCTCTGCACTCATGAAAGTTCCAACCAAAAATGGCAAAAAGAAAAATCTTCGAAAAAAAATTCTTAAAAAATTCTAGCCACTACAGTGTGAACCCATGCAACTTTTCATCCTCGTGAAATTTTTTCTGAAATCCTATAGTTCTTCGATGAAGCCTTTTTTTCTACAAATTGTCTTTTTTGGCTAAAAATACAATACTGGGAGGAAAAAAAATCGTATGAGACTTTCTAAAAAACGAAAATGTAGGTTTTGTTCACCTCTTTAAGATTAGCATGGAAAAAAACGAGGAAACTTTTTTTTCACAAACTGTGCAGTTAATTTTCTATGGCCAAAAAATAGCCGAAAGATGGCCACGTTCAAAAGTGCGTCCTGGGGCAAAAAAAATCGTTGAAAATTTTCCAAATAAGCAAAATAAAGGTACACTCGTCCTCTTTGAAACGCCACTTGGGAAATTAAATTATCTTTATTTTTGAGTCCGCTATGCAATTTTTAGTGCGGTAAGAAATTTCGACTAGTGTATACGCGTTGTCACATAACCTCACTTTGTTATTCGTAACCATGGTTGACTAGTCCAGCACGGCCTAGTTAGTAGGTGGCATTTTTTCTTGCAAAGCAGCGACATCTATAGTGAAAATTGATTGGGCAGTGAATAAACAACGACTGGATAACAAAAGATTTTAATTATTACTAGCTCATAGCGAGGCAGCCATTAGTCAGTTCGTATGAGCTCAATTGGGCGAGCCGCATAATGACCCATAACACATGGGTCATTAAGTCCCGGTACTAACCAGTAAAAATACATTTTTTTTGTTGCAAAATTCGACTTTATTCATCAACATAGTCCACCTTCCATAGCGATACAATCATTCCAACGTTTTTCTAAACTTTCGATGCCTTTCTTATAGAACGATTTGTCTTTTGCCTCAAAATAGGCTCTCCTCTCCACTCAGCTGACGCTCTTTTCGACTCCGGCGTATAGTGATGAATCCATGTTTCATCCATTGTTATGTACCGACGCAAAAAATCCTTCTTATCACGCGTAAACAGCTTCAAGCAGCGCTCCGAATCATCAATTCGTTGTTGTTTTTGTTCCACTGTGAGCAAACGCGGCACCCACTTGGACAAAAGTTTTTTCATACCCAAATTTTCATGCACAATTTTGAACACGGTGCCTTTTGATATCTTTAGGATGTCAGCTATCTCTTGCAACTTCACTTTACGATCGGACATAACAATTTTCCGAATTTTTTGGATGTTTTCGGGCGTAGCCACCTCAATTGGACGACCTGAGCGCTCCGCGTCTTAGATGGTTGTTCGACCGCGTTTAAAATCCGCATACCATCGGCAAATGGTTGTTTTCGATGGGCACTTTTCCCGGTAACACTTTTCAAGCCATTGCTGAGCTTGAACGGTATTATTCCCCGTTAAAAAACAGTGTTTGATTAACACACGAAACTCGGTTTTATCCATCGTTTAAGCAAAAACAAATGTAGCGTCACTTAACCTTCAATATCTCGATAACGACTGAACCGAATGTCATGAAATTTTTACACGTATCCTTTGAAGGTTGGTACTACCGAAAAACAAAAGCAGCATGGTATTGGCGGCGCCATCTGTGTGTCAGTCCCGGGACTTAACGACCCATGTGTTACTAGCAAGTAACTCAGACAGGCTAGCACAATTTCTACTCGGGTAATGATATAAACTTTATATAAGCTAGTCACGATCGACTAGGTAGTGACTAATCGAAGTGAACTTGGTCGACCCAATATTTCGCTTAAAAAACCCCAAAATATGCCTATTATTTCTTGCTCTAGAGTGGCCTACCCGAGCAGAAATTTGTTCAGGGTGAAATCCGGACCGGATCAGGCTGCCACAATAGCAAATCCGGGCCGGATCAGGCAAACTTAGTCCGGCCCTGATCAGGGATGTAACGCTTTTGCAAATTCAGGTTCGGATCAGGCACCTTATCAGGCTCTGCTCAGGCGCTTTATCAGGCCCGGATCAGGCACCTTACCAGGCTCGGATTAGGCACTATATCTGGCTCGGATCAAGCAACTTATCTGGCCCGGATCAGGTGCCTCATCCTGCCTGAGACATGCGTGTCATCTGGCTCAATCATTTGATTAATTTTTTGTTTAAAAATAGATCAACATTTATTAAATTATTATCGCAGTTACACGTTATCAAGTTTACTAACGTTATTAAAAATATGAAACATATGAAAACATTTTTTTAAAGTTTAAATTTTTATTTTACTTGACTTGATCGTTTAGTTTTTGTTCCGGTTTTGGCGATGACCGTCCCAATCTTTGCGGCCCAATCTGTCCGGCGCAAATCATGCGTGCCTGATCAGGGCGCCTTATTGATACCTGGTAAGGCTTCTATCCGGCGCAAATCAGGCGTTCCTGATCAGGGCGCCTTATTGATCCCTGCTCAGGCCCCTGTCTGGCGCAAATCAGGCGTGCCTGATCAGGGCGCCTTATTGATCCCTGATCCGGCCCTGATGGATCCTCAGGCAGCCTGATTAGATTTCTGCTCGGGTAACGCTTCAATGAAATTCATTGAATAGTTTTTGCGTGCTGCCTGCATCTACAACCAGACAGACAGATAGATGAAAATTCCAAAAAAAAATTGTTGTCTTTGCTTATGTCTCGTTACAAAACGGTACAACAATGGCTCTTATACAAAATATCTCACGTACAGACACCACTTTGTTATGATTTTATTGTACGTATAGACATCGAGAACAACTTTAAAGGTCGTTTCTTGGTCCAGCCAGAAGAGCTCTCTCTCTCTCACGTCTGTAAGCGACACGAGACCCTCGAAAGTCACCGCGGCGAAACGCCTTCATAAATATGCAGAACCAATTACGCCACCGACTAACATATATACATATATAGCTCTTCTTCTTCCTCATTCCGGTTTCTTCCTTCCATCTTTCTCCCAACCTCATATCGCCTCCTTCTTCGTTCTCTTATTCTTGGGCCAATCTTCCAAGCTGCTCTTGACTCATTTCTTCGCGTTCCACTATCTTGTCGGCTTGCCGCTTACTCCGGAAAAGCAAGATAAACAGGCATACCCGCCATACACAATCGCACACATAAAGGATATCGCCTCGTGTACCAGGAGTGTATGCAATCTTAATGGGACACCTTACGAAGTACGAAAATAAAAAATAAAAAACAAGCGAGCTGTCGAGGCTCGAAGAATTGTCGTTCATGGGCGCGAATAGCGTGATAAATTTGAAGGACGTCGACTAACTTATCGAAATGGTATTAAAATTAATTTACGCATTTGTAAACTAATTAACGGTTTGAGTTAATTGGTCATTCGTACATTTAAGCATTTTTTGCTCATTAATGTATTCATTTTTCCGTTCGTTCATTTATTCGTTTATCCACTCTTAGATGATCGACGTGGCATTCAATTTATTTTCTCATTTATTCAATAATTTATTTAAATATTTATTCGTTAATTCCTTTATCTATTTATGCATTCGTTTATTCATTCATTCATCCATTCGTTCATTTGTTCTTTCGTTCATTCGTTCATTCGTTCATTAGTTTATTTATTTATTTGTTCATTTGTTCATTTGTTCATTTGTTCATTTGTTCATTTATTCATTTGTTCGTTTATTCATTTGTTCATTTATTCATTTATTCATTTATTCATTTATTCATTTATTCATTTATTCATTTATTCATTTATTCATTTATTCATTTATTCATTTATTCATTTATTCATTTATTCATTTATTTATTTATTCATTTATTCATTTATTCATTTATTCATTTATTCATTTATTCATTTATTCATTTATTCATTTATTCATTTATTCATTTATTCATTTATTCATTTATTCATTTATTCATTTATTCATTTATTCATTCATCCACTCGTTCATTTGTTCTTCCGCTCAATCGTTTATTTATTCATTTGTTCATTTATTTATTTATTTATTTATTTGTTCATTTGTTCATTTGTTCGTTTATTCATTTATTCGTTTATTCATTTGTTCATTTATTCATTTATTCAGTTATTCATTGATAAATTTATTTAATAATTCATTAATTCTTTTATTCATTCATGCATTCATTCATTCATCCATTCGTTCATTTGTTCTTCCGTTCAATCGTTTATTTATTCATTTATTCATTTGTTCATTTATTAATTTATTAATTTATTCATTTATCCATTTATTCATTTATTCATTTATTCACTTATTCATTTATTCATTTATTCATTTATTCATTTATTCATTTATTCATTTATTCATTTATTCATTTATTCATTTATTCATTTATTCATTTATTCATTTATTCATTTATTCATTTATTCATTTATTCATTTATTCATTTATTCATTTATTCATTTATTCATTTATTCATTTATTCATTTATTCATCTATTCATTTATTCATCTATTCATTTATTCATTTATTCATTTATTCATTTATTCATTTATTCATTTATTCATTTATTCATTTATTCATTTATTCATTTATTCATTTATTCAATTATTCATTTCTTCCATTATTCCATTTATTCATTGATTTATACATTCCTTCATTTATTTATTCATATATTAATTTATTTATTTATTCATTCATTCATTCTTTTATTAATTTGTTCATTTATTGATCCACTCATTCATTCCCTTATTTATTCGGTTATTTATTTTTTTCATGCATTCATCGTTGTTTTATTGAATTCCTCATTTACACAACTTTTTGAAAAAAAATTATTGAAAATCGACGTTTTTTTTCGGCCTCAAGCTGCTACAACCCTGTTAAGCAAAAGAGACAAAAATAGACCAAGAAAACGATAGGAAAAGGAAGCAACGAAATGAAAGAATTTCATAATACTCTATGTCCGAAATTTCCACATAAAATCCTCGTAGTGTGGCCCAACGCTCGAGAAAGCAAGGCGTGCGCGCTACCGCGCCGCGCCGCAACGTACAGACCATAGTCGGAGACAAGTGGTGGCGTAGATGCGAAGCCGGCGTTTATAGTGGCTCACAAGACACCGAGCGAGAAGTGGGATCGGAGGAAGGAAGATGAAAAGCGTGAATACGACACACGGGGAATGCATTTGTAGCCCCGAGCGTCTTGGGATAGGACCTCACTTCTTGTTTGTTTTAGCACGAAACTCGAGGCTCGGCCAAGCTCGTGCTCACGCTCGTACCTTCGTACGCGCTACCGCGAGACCGCCGTATTATCGTCCACACTATACATGTATACGAAACCTGTGGAGCGGCCTGAACGGCAGAAGGGCCTTGTTCGATTATCAAACCCTTCGAGCTGGTACGCGGTATTATTATTATATTGAGAGTACAAATTAATTCGGTCCGTTTTTTTGTGGTAAAAAATCCATTTATTTCAAAATAAAAGATATGAATATATTAATCAAAGTATTGTCCATCGCTGGCTACTACTTTTTCCCACCTCTCAGGCAATTTTCGAGTTCCATCTCGAACAAAAAGTCTCGTCTTTTGAGGCGATCCAAGTTTTGAGACAATTTTCGATTTCTGCGAAAGAAGTGAAGCGGTGAGCTGCTAAATCCTGCTGCATCCGTCGGAACAACCAGTAATCAGAAGGAGCAATGTCCGGAGAATACGGCGGGTGCGGTAAAATATCCCATTTGAGCGTTTCCAAAGATTTTTTTACGACTTTTGCGACATGAGGCCGAGCGTTGTCATGCGGAAGAATAATTTTGTCATGTCTTTGCTCGTATTCCGGCCGTTTTTCTCGTAATGCACGGCTCAAACGAATCAATTGTAGTCCATACCGATCGCCCGTAATGGAATCGCCAGGTTGTAGCAGCTCATTGGCTCATTTGGCTGTCCAGGGCGAGGCTTGTCTTCAACGCTGAAATCACCGTTCTTAAAGCGTCGAAACCATTCCCTACATGATTTATCAGTTGGAGCATCATCACCATAAACTTCAACAAGCATTCGATGCGCTTCAGCTGCACTTTTCTTCCAATTAAAGCAGATAAGTAAAACTTCCCGCAAATGCTGCTTAGTTAACACAAAATTTGACATATTCAACACAGTAAAAAACAAGGTTTTTAATGGAACTCAAAGCGACATAAACTGAATGTTATTGACAGATGTCTAACCTCTCTGAAACCAGCGAAATTAGCTGTCACTATGAAACATTCATAACAGCCAAAGCCATCTCTTGAAAACGGACCGAATTAATTTGTACTCCCGATATATGAATATATACACTGCCGGCAAATCGTTTGATTACACTAGTTGCAATTTTTTACCACAGTAAAAGCTATATAGCGGACTGGAAAATAAAGATAATTGAATTTCCCAAGTGGCGTTTTAAAGAGGACAAGTTTACCTTCATTTTGCTTTTTTAGAAAATTCTCTACGATTTTTTTTCGCTCCGGTACGCACTTTTGAACGTGGCCATTTTTCGGCTATTTTTTTGGACGTTGAAATTTAACTGCAAAGTTGGTGGACAATTTTTTTCTCGGTTTTTTCCATGGTAAACTTAAAAAGGCTATCAAAACCTAAATTTTTATTTTTTAGAAAGTCTCGTACGATTTTTTTGCGCCCTAGTATAGGATTTTTAGCTAAAAAAGACACGATTTAGAAAAAATGGCGTCATCGAAGAACTATAGGGTTACAGAGGAAATGTCAAGAGGGTAAAAAGTTGCATGGGTTCATACTGCAGTGGCTAGAATTTTTTCAGAATTTTTTTTGGACATTTTTCTTTCTACCATTTTTGGTTGGAACTTTGATGAGTGCAGAGGCTCCACTTGGCAATTATGAGGTCTAGGACAATATATTAAGAAAGGAAATACGTTTACATATTACATTTATTTAATAAATGTAATATGGAAAAACGTATTCATTTAAATACGTTACATTTCTATTTCATTTTTGAAAATCAAAATGAAAAATGAAATTAATTTTTTTTTAATTGTAATTAATTGAACATAAAAATTTAAACAAAATTCCGATCTTAATATATTTTCCTAGACCCCATCATTTCCAAGTGGAGCCTCTTCACACATCAAAGTTCCAACCAAAAATGGTAAAAAAAATTTTTTTTTTAAATTCTGAAAAAATTCTAGCCACTCCAGTGTGAACCCATGCAACTTTTTACCCTCCTGACATTTCCCCTGAAACCCTATAGTTCTTCGATGACGCCTTTTTTTTTCCAAAACATGTCTTTTTTCGCTAAAAATGCAATACTAGGGCGAAAAAAAATCGCACAAGACTTTCTAAAAAACAAAAATATAGGTTTTCATATCCTTTTCAAGTTTACCATGGAAAAAACCGAGGAAAAAATTTTCCACAAATTTGCAGTTAATTTTCCACCACCAAAAAATAGCCGACAAATAGCCACGTTCAAAAGTGCGTACCGGAGCGAAAAAAAATCGTAAAAAATTTTCTAAAAAGGCAAAATAAAGGTAAACTTATCCTCTTCAAAACGCCACTTGGGAAATTCAATTACCTTTATTTTTGAGGCCGCTAGGTAAATTTTAGTGCGGTAAGAAATTTCGACCAGTGCGTACTTTTTTTTTTGTCCAGTACTGTATATATACGTATATACACGAGTGAACCGTTTGTATCACCGACTACATGCCTCTTTAGCCCCGAGCACGAGAACGTTCAAACCAACGAAGCCTTCTCCGCCCCCGCCCACATCGCCCACTCCCTCATATTCAGCCACACAGCAAAGCGTCCCCCGTCCCTCGCCGTATATGCTTTATAACCAAACTTCTACTCCACCTTGCGCATTTTATACCCTCCAGTATATGTTAGTGTGTGTGTGTGTGTGTGTGTGTGTGTGTGTGTGTGTGTGTGTGTGTTTATGTGCTGTCGTCGTGTTAGCGCGGCGCCGGCTTTTTATATCATCCTCGCATTGAAAACGGGCGTTCGTCCCGACACCGTCCTGTCACACCGTCCCTGCCGCGCCGTTTCAAATACGCTGATTTTTAATCTAGCCCGGAGATCGATCTGTCGGAAAAACGCGCTCACATCCGCGGGAATAAAGATTGCTCGACGAGGCCTCGCGCGATCTATGCGACGTCAATCTCGCGCTCTTTCTATTCATCGGCGTCTCTTCTCTGTTTTTTTTTGTTTTTTTTTTTTTTCGTCATTGCTCTGTTTGTTCGGTCCTCACTGGGCTCGTTTTTCCTCTCTTCTTCTATTTTACGGGCTATTTTAATTGTGACTGAATTTACTGCTGGGTGTTAAACGTTTGTGTGGAATTTACCGATAAGCGCCAGGGCGTTAGCAGTTCGGATGCACTTTTTTTTCCACGAGTTGCCCATTGCTTTTTAGTGGGGGTGGAGCTTTTTTTTTAATTTTTAATTTTCCATTTTTTTTCTTCGTCCTATCGTCGTTTTTATACTGATCTATATAGACTAAAAGTTAGATAGCTCCTGCAAAAAAAAAAAAAAATAATCAAATTTAATGCACGGCGTTTTGAAGGGAACAAGTTCAGCTGTTTTTGGCTTTTTTGGAATGTTTTTTATGATTTTTTTTTTCGCCCCGGTAAACACTTTTGTACGTGAGCGTTTTTCGGCGATTTTTCGACCATCGAGAATTGGGCGCGTAACTTGAGGAATTTTTTTTTTTTTTGTCATTTTTATCTATGATAAACTTCAAAGAGATAGCAGAAGCTCCATTTTCGTTTTTTTAAGTTTCGTGGAATTTTTTTTTGCAAAGTCATCTCATTGGCTAAAAAAGACAAATTTTGGAAAATGCAACGCAACTGAAGAACTATAGGGTTTAAGGGGAAATATCAGAGATGTAAAAAGTTGCGTGAGTTTATACTAGATCGCTTGGAATTTTTTAAGAATATTCCTTTGAGATTTTTTTTTAACTATTTTCGCTCGAAACTCGAGTAGGATGACTTAACTAGAAAAGTATGGCGCTTAGGACAAAATATCACGAAGAGAAACTTTTTTAATTTACCATTTTAAATTTTCTTGAATTTTTTCAGAATTTTTAAACTTTTTTTTTTACTTGTTTCGACGATTTTCCGAGTTGCAGGCAACAAAAAAATCGAAAAAAATGTGAAAAAAAAATTCCGAAAAAACTCAAGCGAATTTAGAATCGAAAGGTAAAAAAATTTCTCCTTCTGATATTTTGTCATAAACGCAATGCTTTTTGAGTTAAGCCATCCTACTCATCAGAATTTCGAGCGAAAATAGTTTCAAAATAACTCAAAGGAAAATTCTGAAAAAATTCCAGACGATCTAGCATAAACTTACGCAACTTTTTACATCCTTGGCATTTCCTTCTAAACCCTATAGTTCTTGAGTTACGTTGAATTTTCCAAAATTTGTCTTTTTTAGCCAAAAAAGAAATAACTTCGCGAAAAAAAAACGTACGAAACTTAAAAAAAAACGAAAACGGAGCTTCTACTACCCCTTTCAAGTTTATCGTGGATAAAAATGACAAAAAAAATTCTATAATTTATGCGCTTAATTCTCGATGGTCGAAAAATAGCCGAAAAACGGCCACGTACGAAAGTGTGTGGCGGGTCGAAAAAAAATCATAAAAAATATTTCAAAAAAGCAAAACAATGGTGTATTTGTGCCGTTCAGAACGCCGTTCGTTAAAGTTGGTTATCTTTTTTTTTGACAAAGCTATCTAGCTTTTAGTGCGGCAAGAAATATCGACTGGTGTATCCAAACTTTTGAGCCGTAGTGTATATATATTTTTGATTTATGTTCCTGCATATATGATAAGTGGATTAAATCGTGTTCTGCTTCGTTAAGTTTTTTGCTAGCCGGGGAATTCGAACCAACGCCTTTTAAGTTGTTACTGGATGGACCGTCGGGCAAAAAGTTAGTCCAAAGTGGACGAATCGTGAATCTACAAGTCTAAATCATGTCGTACATATTTCGCCTTAAAAATATCTAATTAAATAATAAATTAACACTCAGAAATGTTAATTTTCCACTTATAATAATAATTGAAGTCAAATTCGACGATATTAGCGTGTGCTTGACTGAGGTTTTGTCAGTGACTGTACATCTGTTTCAACTTTCCAACAAAAAATTTCTCAATTTTTAAATTTTATTGATACGTTCAGATAATCTTATTATGATCAATAATTACCCAAAAACTCAATATATATTGAGTTTTTTAATGATTGCTATTAATTCATTGTTAAAAAAAGGCGATACTCCTCATTACTTGAATTAATTTCTCGACAATTACTCAGTCGATCGTTTGATCCCAAATCTTCATGATATAATATTTTTCGAATTTACGGCGATGTAGTTCCATTGTTTTGCAACCATTAAACGTCTGCAGAAGCTGTTTTCCCATAAGCGACCGTGTTAAATTTCCATGTTTAAAACTACTAAATTATTAAATGGAAAATTCTAAAATAATTCATGTATTATTATTCTATCAAG
>CAWVQM010000383.1:0-17818 GCA_963932345.1 Ophion ventricosus | reverse complement strand
GAAAAGCCACATAAATTAAAAAAATGACATAACAAAACAAAAGCGAAAAACTATATCATTGAAAAACAAACAAAAAAAATAAAAGAGAGACGGAATTGTGACACTTGAGGAGAACGAAAATCGTATGTCGTTACCGAGCCCCGCCATGGAAATTGGCAAATATAAATGCAACATACTTTTGTAAATTGCATAGACTTTGAAATGTATTAGTAAAAAAAAAACCAACATTAGACTGTTCAGTGCTGAGAAAGGAGCAGGACCATGACGATTTCTGAGCGTTGGCAGTCAATGAGCAACCCCGATTGAGTAGCACCATGAAGTTTTCTCTTTTAACGAAAATCATCGCGATCGAGTAACGGGGCGAGGGTCGTGAGGCTGTACACGAGAAATGAGAGACAGGAGCAATTACGTGACGAGTATCGGTTGTCGGGCGGGGAAGAGTGTAAACTGGGTAAAAGGAACGCCGGATGAATCGGCGTTATTTCCCTCCTCGTAAAATTGTCGGCTCATACTACTACGATCAACGTATATAATCGACGATTAGGCTTGAAACCCGAAAGAGCGAATGCACACGGGAGAGACACGCGTCCCGCGCACATTCTTCCCGTCAATCTCAGTCGCGTCCGAGGGGGATGGTAATTATTTTTTTCTTCTTAAGGTAGTATTGTTGTCTACAGCGTTGTTTTGAAGGTGATTTTTTTCGGATGAAATAACTATTGAACCGTTCCTGTTTTCTTCCTGAGATTTTTTACACAATGATCCTTCGAGAATATGTAAAAATTGAAGAAAAAAAAAATGTTTTATCATGTACGATAATTTACAACATTGCGCGAAAAAACGCCCCCACCTGGCGCTCAGTGTTGCGGACGTTGTAATGAATGTGAAAAAAAAAAGAAAACAAAACATATTGTTAATTTGTACGAGTGTTGTGATGTTTCGTACCAGATGCGGCAAAAAAAAAAGGAAACAAATTACTAAATGATGTCATTGCTAAACTTTGATTCTGATCATTAAATTATATCAAATTAAATTAAAAATTATATTAAGAATAATTGCGAACAATTAAAGATACTTAAGAATTATATTTTAAAAAATAAGAAATTATTGAGGCTCAATTCTGCTGCCAACGTTGAAAAACAGTCCAACAAAGGTATACGCCAAATCTAAGCTCAATCTAATTTTCAAAAGAGGATCCTACTAGACGACTTCTATCTCCATCATTTTTTTTCATTCGTTTTTTTTTTAACTGTTCATTAAACTGTGCTTGTGAAAAATAAAAATGATTTTATATAGTTAATAGTCGCGAGAAAATTTTCAAAAAATGTCACTTATTTTTCCTAGCGCCAAGGCAATGCTCATCAAGTTGACAGGATATCATAGGGCAGGGATAAGGTAATTCGCCCGAATTTCTTTTTCTCACTGATCGTTCATTCGCCACCTGTGGCCTGAATGTTTTTTTTTTCGTTTTGCTACCTGTGAATGGACGACTCTCGTTCTCGCGGATGAAGCATCTCTCTCTCTCTCTCTCTCTCTCTCTCTCTCTCTCTCTCTCTCTCTCTCTCTCTCTCTCTCTATCTCTCTCTCTCTCTCTCTCTCTCTCACTCCGTGTTATATCGATCCCATCTACACCCACATACGAATATCGTCATAACGCCAAGGGGTCTCCGGTGGGGACTGAGCACGCGAACTACACCAGGGTGTTACAAGCTTTTAGGTAATTTCGCTAAAAGCATTAATTTGGATTAAAAGATCGTCCGCTGCGGGCCAGTAGCTCGGCAGAGAGACGCAGAGAGAGAGAGAGAGAGAGAGAGAGAGAGAGAGAGACGCAGAGAGAGAGAGAGAGAGAGAGAGAGAGAGAGAGAGAGAGAGAGAGAGAGAGAGAGAGAAGAGAGAGAGAGAGAGAGAGAGAGAGAGAGAGAGAGAGAGAGAGAGAGAGAATGGTATAGCGCCAGAGTGCGGGGAGAGAAGAGGCGAAGTGAGCGTTACTCGCGCACACACCGTCAAAAGCGCAGGGACTGGGGCAAAGAGCTAATACCACGTAGTCCCTCTATCGGATATCGCGACTAAGTCCACTCATACCTGCGCAACGCCGCCTTCCCCAACTGGCATTTGCGCGAACATTTTTTTCTCTTTATTTCGCCAAAAAA
Organism: Ophion ventricosus; assembly: GCA_963932345.1. Taxonomy (NCBI): domain Eukaryota; kingdom Metazoa; phylum Arthropoda; class Insecta; order Hymenoptera; family Ichneumonidae; genus Ophion; species Ophion ventricosus. The sequence continues at coordinate 15,671 of CAWVQM010000383.1, read as the reverse complement.
AAAAAAAAACAAACCACCACTCTGGTTATGCAAAATCTCGGTTTTAATTCCCGGTAGACTTGCGATAATTACTCCGATCCAATATTCCCAAGGTTATTGCTTCACTATGGAGCTTATTAGAATAATATCATTTTGAGCTCGCACGAAAAGTCCATTTTTACTGGAAAATTCATCTGTTCTCATAAAATCGATTAGGATTTCTTTCTTCCTTTTTTTTTCGCCACGACACGGAAAAAAACGCTTGCGGTGGCCCGAGTCCACGTTTCAGAGTCTCGAAGACTCGAAATAATTAGCCTCGATTCTATACGCGTATATTGCCACGATTAGCGTGCAGCCAAAGAGAATCGGAATTACATTTTAATTATCGATTAAAATCTACCTTTGCTGATAAAACCCCATTAACATTCGATTCCATTAGTCTTATTGGAATACAAAACGCCCATATATGTGGGTGCTTCTATACACATATATACACTTTCCCAATATATATATATATATATATATATATTATTTTTTGAACAATTTTTTTTATATACGGCCATTATCGTATATTATACGCGAAAAAATAAAAATATAAAAAACATGTTGTTTAAAAAATAATAGATATTTTTTGAATTCGCAATGATGACACTCTTGTTCGTTCTTTTATTACAAAACGAATTAGATTTGTTGCATACATTTTTTATGAATACCATGATTTTTCGTCATTAAATGCAAACGAAAATAAAAGTCGCTTGCGCCATGTTTTAATTTTGAGCTAGAACCTCCTCGCGAGGTTAAATTAAAATGTCAGGTAATTTTGAGACATCCTTTATATATATATATATATATATATATATATATATATATATATATTTCAAGAAACTTAAATTTATGCAAATGATTTCCATACCCTTTTTTAGTGACGGACATTTAATCTCACGATTCGCGAGCTACGCGCAGTACATCGCGTAATTGGTGCACTACGCAATACGCTTTCGTAATTATGAGCTAGCATTTCGGGTAGAAAACAGTAGATAGGGAGGAAACAAAAAAGAGGCAGCTGGGACGTAAACCTTGTTTCGGAGCATAGAACGTACGTAGGGGAGATAGGCAAGGGAAGACAGCGGAAAAGCTCTACGTATTCGGTCGAGCTTGTGGAATACACACGCATGCACCAAAAGATATTGTGTATATATAGCCCGAACGTGAGCAGAGTACTTAAGTTTTCGGTTAACTATAGAAACGTGAGCTCGTGCACGTCTACCGTGTACTAATACTAGTAGAAAGGCTTCTTCTCTTTCTCTCTCTCTCTCTCTCTCTCTCTCTCTCGCTCTCTCACCCTCCCTTGGTCTTTTTCTGCTCGTATCCCGAGGCCGAAGTTCCCAATCAGCGATACGGAACAATGAGAGAGAGAGAGAGAGAGAGAGAGAGAGAGAGAGAGAGAAGTTTGGGTGCCCAAAAGTGAACTGCAAACTCGCTTTTCTTTTCTTAAGGGGTTGCACTACCTTGGCGCTCGGAAAAATACGTATGAAAAAAAAAATTCTGACGCGACTATTAAAATTATAAAATAATAGCTTCGAGATTTGATTTCGATAAAATTTATACAACATTCTCTTCATAATATTATCTAGGAATTAGCATAGGATTTTTTTCAAATTGGATGCACACGGAGAGAATTAAATGTTAAAAATTACCGTGCAGTAACGGTAACCAGATGACATCCCTGAAACTTCGCTTATTATTACTGAGTAAAACACAGATTTTCACGAAAATAAAATAAAATTTCTTCTTGAGATAGAAAATTTTACCAATTTTTCTAGTAAATTTTCATGTGTAACAAAATACGCAAAACTTAAATTTAAAAAATATATAATATCAGCGAAATTTTACTGTGCATTTTATTATTTTATGCCTTTCAAAAATGTCTATTAAAAAGTATCGTCTTTATAACAGTTATTTGAAGATTTATTATGAAATTTAATGAGTGTTATAGGAAAATGTATTGTGCTCTCGGTAAAAATTATCGTGCGCGCTACCCTTCTTGTATAGTAAAATTTTAGCTACGTATTTGAAATTTTCTGTAACGTGAGTTAAAAAAAACTTGTCGCATACGAATTATTATGCTTTTCTCACTTGTCACCACATTGAAATATATCACTGCAATTTTTACCGTGAAATTCACGACAAAAATTACTTTTCAATTCTCTCCGTGCAGCGTTCATTTTTTATTTATTTTTAAAACTGAACATTGTAGTACAAATTAAAGTTATTTTTTCCAACAGCTGACGTGTCTACATGAAAATTTGAAGAAAAAAAATTCCTATGCTGCACTTTAGTTATTATCTTTCTTTACGAAAAATGAAAATAAAAAAATTCAGACGATTTCGACGATCGGGATATGATACGGATTCCCTAGAAGGGGATCCTCATGGCGCTCACTCCATAACATAATGATGTTATATCATCAGATGTATAATGTTACTCCATCATGTCACGATCTCCATTTAATAAAAATATAATTACTTAGGATAATTAATCTATATCACGTTTCTCCAGGAAATATAAATCTTTCAAGCTCTATATATTGTTTTTTTCCAAGATTTTTATTAATTGTAAAGAATTTTGTTCGAAATTCTGTTATTAAAATATACAAGTTTTAACAGTTATACTGTAGCGCCAATTTTTACCTAATCGTTTTTCAGATCCTTGAATAAATGATTTCAGAAAACGTCCAGCGTTTCCAGCTGATACGGATCGGTATCTCCTGGTGATTTTTACATTAATTCCTGGGATCCGATTCGATATCGAACTAGATCTTGTTTCAAAAGTTTGGGATTCTAGCCTGGATGCAAAGTTTCTATTTGGATTCTGACTAGAGTCCTTAATAGTACCGGATTAGGATCCTGGCTGGAATCCGATTTGCGAGCGTTACATTTCACTCTCGGATTTGATCCGATATCCGACTGGATGCCGATTGAGAAACCAGGAACCTAGTCCGAATTGGACTGCATCCATAACAATATTTCTACACGAGATCTAACAAGACAGGTGAGCCTCCACCTAACCTGCATTCTGAATAATTTCGCAATGACTCCAATTATTACGATAGCATCTGGTAGGAGAAGAAAAGGGGCGAAAGTGCATGTTCTTATTTCATTTTTTTTTCAGAGCACGCTTCGAATTTTGGTCTACTTGGGCACTTTGCCTTACATCAGGCAGTCTTTTCCTATATAACGTGTAACAGCCTCGAGGTGGCTTTCTCAAGACTCCTGTTGAATAGTCCTCTCTCTCTCTCTCTCCCTCTCTCTCTCTCTCTCTCTCTCTCTGTCTTGTACAGCTAAGAGGACGATAGAAGCTTTTACCTCGCAGATGCATATTTCATGAAAAGATTTTCAGGTCACGAAGGAGACAGAGGGAGAGGATGAGCTCTTATGGGCAACTCGGAGACTCTTATGTTTTTCCTGCATGGTGTATTAGCCGAGCGATCACTTAACAGGGTCGACGTCAAGTACTGTACGCCACAACTCGTGAAAAGAGGTGAAGACCGAGTACCGAGCTATCAGTAATAAAAAAAACAAAAGACTTTTCATGGCTTAAAAAAAACCAGCGAAGTGGAATCTTTTGGACAAAAAAAGAAATAACCTCACGATACGTTGCCGATCGAATAGTCACGAGGCTTGCTGGACGCTCGATGCAGACGAGTGGCGGCTCAATCGACGATTATGATGAATTTTTTTTTTTTTTTCAAAATCCGACAGTTCTACCCCTTAATATAAATGTTGCATGTTGATGGAAATTTGCGGAAAATTCGCGGCAGAGCGCGGTGTGCGCACATTTTTTACTCGTTATAAACAAATAAATAAGGAGATATATATATATATTTTTTAATATAAGTTCAACCGCAGCTGTGCGAACAACCGGACAATGGTTTACTTTGTTATCCGCAAACGAGCCTCGCAATCCTCGAGAATTATTTTTTTTTTTTTCTTTTTTTTTCCTTGTCGACGAGTGAGAAAGCCATCAAGAACGAAGAGAAATAAGAAACGAGTGGTAGAAAGGGAAGGCGGAAAAAGGAAACGAGGAAGAAGTTGACGAGGAGGAGGACATAGCACCTCGATGAGAAACCATTCGCACGTTTTACCTTCTCGAGAACGGCAACCGCAAGAATTTCTCTCGCCCGTCTCGGAAGCCACTGCGGTATGAGACACTATCGTCCAAAAGTTTATACTTTATTGCGCAAGAATTGCAATTGAAACTCTTCCAAAAAAAAAAAAAACAAAAAACAAAAAAACGCGAGTAATTTTTCTCCATAACTCGAGTCCGAGTCGAGCTCTTTTCATTCCCACGTTAGTGATTCGTTCAATTTTTAATTTGGCAATAATTGTTGCATAAAAGCTTCGAAGAAGACGAGAATCCTTGCGATGCACGTAGTAGACTGGAAGCCCAAAACCTTGGTCAAAACCTCGAAAATCAAAAGTTACCATCGAAGGTAATATTGGGTGTATGACTTAATTTTTACAGATTTTTTCTTCGAGCTTAAAATTATATTTAAAATAGAAATATTTTCGCGGTCTTTTGTGGTTTTGAAAGGATCGGACGCAAGGTTTCAGAACACCGAACGACAAGTCTACGTGAGTTGAATAACCTCTCAGAATAGCTGAGTTTACGATGGCAACTGATAAACAGCACATTCGGCACTGCATTTTATACGAATTTCAGCAAGGAAAAAAATGCTTCTAAAGCACGGGAATCAATTTGTATTGGCGAAGACGAGACCAGGAATAGTGGTAAGTTCCAGTAGTGGTCAGACCGCACCTCTTCGCGTCATGGTGCCTATACCCTAGCTAAAGAGTCGCACTAGCTCCGACACCGAGAGTACGTAACGCTCTCGTTCGCCTCGGGAAAAGACCCGCGAGAGTTTCCGAGTCACGAGAGGCAAAAAAAGAAACGAGGAGACGAAATAAAAAATGGCGGGAGAAAAAATAGAAAAAAAAAAAAAAAACAAGAAATCTCGGCAAACGTTCAACCTCAAGCATCGTGAGCGGAGCGATAACGCGGTGTATACGGAAGCAAAAGTGCTCCTTTCACGCGTCTATTCATTCGACGCTGTGCTACACACGCAGGAGGTTCACGTAGACCTCGCTCTCTTTTTCTCTCCTTTTATCCCACTCTCTCTCTCTCTCTCTCTCTCTCTCTCTCTCTCTCTCTTTCTCTTTCTCTCTCTTATGTTTTCTCTCGTTTTTACGTTCTCAGTATCATTTACTCTTTTCCTTCCATTCTCTGCTTTCCTCTCTCTCCTATCCTCCCCCCCCCCCCGCCCACGTATTCTCTTCCTCGCCATCAAAAATTACTCCGGAACCTCGAGGGAGGCAGTCGAGAGTTTCCATCGAGTAAACTTGCGTCAAGAAAATCAGCAGGCATTTTATTTTAACTTTTATTACGTTCCTCGCTTACGTTTTCTTTTTCTTTTCATAAACTTTTTTTTTTCAAACGATTTTTTTTTTCTCGAGCTCAAGCGACTCGTATTCTGAGCAGTCGCCATACCCGGAAACGTATTTTAATTGAAGGCCCAAGAGGAGTAGGAACACGTGTTTACCTCTTGGGAAAAATTCGTGTTTGCGAAAAAAAACTGAGTTGGTTTTTTTATAAATCGCCGGTCGTTGCTGATGATTTTTGGCGGCAGAGCAGCTACGGAAAATGTTGACTCGTTGAACGAGTGAAAGAATCCGAGAGAAGGATTTATTGGAAATGAAAAGTAAAAATGAAAAATAAAATGTGCATTATTTTTTTTTTTTAATTATGAAATAAATTTATATATGTATTGAGGAACATTGAATGACTAATTATCTATTTTTTGTTTTGGATATTAAAATAAAATGACCAAATAGAGAAAATGCGGAATACGCAAAGAAAATTGAAGACAACTATACGTATACACTAGGCCCGAAAATTAAAGGAGCAGGAACAAAATCTCAAATTTTTTACTGCTTTTCAACAAGATTCAACTTGGCGAAAAATTGTGGTAGGAAAATTTAAAAAAAAGCAAATCAATGGTTGAAGTCTCTAATTTCGAGTACCAGCAATAAAAATATCGAATAGTTGAGAGTTTTTTTTTGAAATCCTAAGAAAATCAGAAGGAACAAAATTTCCAAACTTTTGCCTGATTTTCGAAAGGTCGACGGACCTACATAAATTTTTTCTAACAATTCCCTGTGAAAGCCTTTTGAGATTGATTCTTATTCTTTTATTTAAGTTATTTCTGCTTTCTGTCAGTTTGTATCTGTCTTCTGTCTGTTTCTCTCTCCGATGCTTTTTCCCCGAGTTATCGGTTGTCAAAACCAGAAAGACACTTTTGACTTTCATAATGATTCATTGTTTTATTTGATGACTCTTTTCTTATTTTTTGATTGATTACTTCAATTTTGATTGATAACTCGTGCACTAATAATCGTACAGAAAGTTGAAGCATACTTCTGGAAACTTCATAGTATCCTCTATACGTTCTTCGCATTGTTTTTTGATGAAAAAAAAAATTTATTTGTGAAACTCGATCTAAAAAATGGTAAAAACGCAATTTTTACATTTTTGTCTACCACCACCAATTTTCTCATCACTGTCCACTTTCCAGCATTTTGAAGGCTGAGACTCAAAACTAGAAACTTCAAGCTTTAATATGCGTTTTTTTTTTCAATGTTATACGACTATTTTTCGCAAAGTCGCAACCTGTTGAGAATCATTTAAAAAATTTCGGTTTTTTTATCCTTTTATTTTTGCGCCCAGTGTATGTAAATTTTTATTGACTTGGAGAAACATTGGAATTATTTTTCACCTCGAATCATCATGGCTGATTATCTTTTCTTCTTTTTTTTCATCTATCGAAATAATGCAGAAAATCGGAAATACGTCAGCGCCAAAAAATTGGTTCTATAAAAGAATAATAAGAAAAAAAAAATAATAAATAAAATCAAAAAGTCTGTAGACAAAGACACACGAAGGCATATGTACATAAATACATAGATATAAATAAAGGGATAGAGGGTGCAGTAAATATTCCGTACTCCAGCGGTTTATTCACTCTCCACCTCCACGTTTCGCCTTTCACACGTCCGTTCATTCATGCCTTTGTACTACTGCCAGTGGCTCGGAGCTCCCGTGGAGTTCTCGTGCAGCCTCAATCGGCTATCTCTGACATACTTTGTTTTCCCTCGTTTTTTTTTTTTTCCTCCATCAACCGTCTCTCTTTCTCTCACGGTTCTCTACGGTCTCACGCACGCTATATATTCGCAAATCTTTTTTTTCTCGTTGCTTTTCCTCTCTTATTGGAGTATTTACGAGTGCAGGTTGTACAGCTGTGTATATCGTACGTACACGCGTATGAATAAATATATGCATCGCGTAAAGAGCAACGTGAAAAAATCGCGCGCTTTAAAACGAAGCAGATCGTCCTGGAATGCGACAGTTTTTCTTTTAGTTCAAGATATTTTCACGTAAGTATCCTCTATCGGAAATCACTTTATTTATTCTTACGATCTCGTTTACCAGAAATTAAATTGCATTTTTATTCGAGTTTGAAAATTGGTAATGGAGAATTTTTTGTACACAAGGTTGTTTGGGTTTGCTTTATGGGGTTCTAGAAATTGGTAATGTCGAATTTTCTAATGGTAAATTGATGATGGTTAATTTTTTTTACCGAAGCTTGTTTGGGTTTATTTAGTGAATTCGCAATTTGGTAATTGCGATTTTTCATTGAATTTGAATTGGAAAATTTGTTTGATAATTACGTTTTTTTATTAAATTTTAATTGAAAAATGAAGAAAAAAATTGTGTTCAAATTCAATTTTATTGAATTTGAATACAATAGCTTCCATAATTTTCCAGCTTTACTCAGGGAGCTTAGAAATTGTTAATTATACATTTATCGTGCACAAGGATGTTTGAGTTTTTTTAGGGAATTGAGAGAGGCTATGGCAATTGAGAATATAAATTTGCGTACTGAGAAATTCACAATTGTCAATTTCTCAGTACGCAAATTTTTTTCCTTGTCTTTCAATAATTTTTTGTTTTTTTTTTTGCCTCCGGTTCGATTCCATCCGAGTAAATTTTTATTTTGCCGCGTCTTCGTGGATCACGTCATTATCGTTTCTATAAACGTCACCGTCTTTTATCCACTCGTTTCTCCCTCTCTCTCTCTCTCTCTCTCTCTCTCTCTCTCTCTCTCTCTCTCTCTCTCTCTCTCTCTCTCTCTCTCCTTCCTTTCGCCATCTCCGGAGCTTATTCTCACCTCGCAATTAGGTGTACGTGCCACAACGATTGAGTCACGATCGTGACACGTACCGAGCAGCCAGCCGCATTAGCGAGCCGGCAGTAAAAGCCGCAGCAACATCAATGCACTCGCGCGCTCGCTCTCACACACGATAAACAGACAGGAGAGTCAGCCGCAGTGGCAGCCGAGAGCGACGCAACAGCCAGAGAGGTAAAAAATTTTACGGGACGTCGGGGGTATTGCGGGTCAGTTAATGCGTTTTACTCGAAAAAGTGTTTTCAAAATCGGTACGAGAAATATCTCCGCAACTACTGGACCAATCGGGATCAAGTTTTGCACAGTTATGCTTCACACAATAATCTAGTACTTATCGAGCCGTTTTTTTCGATACCAGGCATAGTTTTTTTTTCATCATAATTACGGAACAATTTTGAGACGAAAAATCGCTTGTTTTATTCGTGACTGCCATGAACCGAAGAAAATTAAATTTTTAAATTCCGGCTCGATAAGTACTAGTTTTATCTATCTACTTTAAGAAACAAATATTTTTTTTTTAGATAAAAAAATGGCAGAGACACTTCTGGCACCGTAAACGCTGGCAACAGAAACACGTCCCAGGAAAATGACTGTAACTTTTTTACCGTTTGAAATTTTTTAACCAAATTTTCACACAATGTAAATACAATGTCATACTTTAAAATGTATATCATGGTTGTTCGATAAAGTTCAGTTTTATACACGAAAAAAAATTCTTAAACATAACCTTACTTTGAACATCGTCGATAAAGCATATTGTTTTTTTTTTAACTAAAATATGTAGTTATCGAAAAATTTGCATTAATTTTTTTTTTTATAAACAATTCAATTTCCTGCAAAAAATATCTCTTATAATTGTCACGACAATTGCATATTCATCGAGATATTTGGAAAAAATCGATAATCTCATAAAAAATATATCGATATCTCGTAAACTATTCGAGATATCAACTTTTAGTACTTCTCAACTTTGGTTTGTTTCAACTCGAAGACCCAAAATCTGTCATCAAATTTAGGCGCCCCGGAAATCGTGCTCTTGCCCTATTGATTACTTGTTAATCCTTTATCCTTAACTTATTAAGCCTTTGGTTTAAAATTCTAAAACAATTCGTGAAAAGTACGCTTCCAATTCATAATTCACGTAAATTTATTGCGGTCACAGCCAAACGATTAGTTTCGGAGAAAAAAGAATGTACGATGATTAATTTGACAATATTTCATTTGCCACATTTTCTATTCGAACAATTCCAAAACATCGAATATTGCCAATTATCGGTCTCTTGAAAATTCAATTTTTCAATAAGCGACGGATTAATTACTTTACTCTGTGAAGGTAAATTAATTTTAGATCGATATATTACAATTATCCCGAGCAGCAACACAATCCTGACGTTTTTTTTTTAATACGCGCTCGGACACGTACGTGACCACTTTTTTTTTCGCCTTTCCTCACGGTCACTTTACGCCCGCATAGAAATTCTTATTCACAGCCTCGTTCGGATGTTAATTGTTTCAACAATCACTGTACAGTCCACCACTAGGATGCGCACGAGTAAAGTTTGCGTCAAATTTCTTCGCACGGATATGAATACTCCTGTGGTCTCCCTGAGTGACCCGTGTTACCCCACCGTCTGAGAATAACGGCAGGAGCATCAGCACTGTGGCCCGAGGCTCAACGATAATAGTGATAATAGTCGCGGCAACAACACACCGTCTTCATACGTATATATTACGCGTATATGTGGAACGGCTATTGCCGGCAACGACGGCGACGACGAAGAGAGAGAACGATGAGGTGCAACGCGTCAATATTGCGCAATCCTCAGCGAAGCGCGAGAAAGCGCGTGTTTTACCTTCGCGCACATCCGCACATTTCAAAGTTACCTCGTGTGTATGCACACACATATATAAATAAATAAATAAATAAATAAATTACTATACGAATAAATGAATAAATGAATAAATGGATAAATAAATAAATGAATAAATGAATAAATCGATAAATGGATAAATAAATGAATGAATAAATGGATAAATGAATAAATGAATAAATGAATAAATGAATAAATGAATAAATGAATAAATGAATAAATGAATAAATGAATAAATGAATAAATGAATAAATGAATAAATGAATAAATGAATAAATGAATAAATGAATAAATGAATAAATGAATAAATGAATAAATGAATAAATGAATAAATGAATAAATGAATAAATGAATAAATGAATAAATGAATAAATGAATAAATGAATAAATGAATAAATGAATAAATGAATAAATGAATAAATGAATAAATGAATAAATGAATAAATGAATAAATGAACAAATGAACAAATAAATAAATGGATAAATTAATAAATGAATAAATAAACAAATAAACAAATAAACGAATAAATAAATAGATAAATACACGATTGAATAAACAAATCAATGAATAAATAAATAAATAAATATTGAGGAAAAAAATACATAAGAAAAAAAAATCTATAGAGTACGCTAGAAAGAAGAAAGCGAGTGCGGGAAAAGGACACGCGATAATACGGCGAGGGGGAATAAGCGTATACAGACGCTACATAGGTCGCTATCGTTGGCTTAGATTAAAGATGGGAGATAGGCCGCGCTATCCCGTAACGGCCATTGTGATCTGCCGCCCCGCCTCCCCCCCCATCCCCGCGCTTCTCCTCTTCCCCATTTTCCTCGATTACGAGAGTATACATAACCCACCATTCTACTTTTGGCCTTTATTCTATCTTCGCTCCTCCTGTATTCTGGAAACGTTGTATTCTGTGCACCCGGAAGCTTTGTGGCTATAAATATATATATATATGGGAGATAAGATATTTTGAACTCGTTATAACTATGTCATTTTGACTATAAGGACATCCGGCTGTTTCAAGGACGCTTCTTGAAATAATCGTTATACAAATACGCTTAAATCTATCCGGCGATGACTTTGAAGACATTTGGGCTTACGTAACGCTGGGTATGGGGAGAATTGCTGAGGGTGAGGACGGCGTCCACAAAGTCGAATGTCTTCGAAATTACCTTTTCACATATATATGTATTATGATTATATATATATATTCGCATTATAAGTGTATACCTACTCCTAGTACTTTGCATATTCTCCACCGAGACGTCCCGTTTCGCGTATGCGATATTGTCCCAGAATAATTTAATTCCCGGCAGACCAGAAATTCGCCTTCCGTGAATGGAAACTGCATCCCCCCCCCCCCCCCCCCCTCCTCCGCCCTCGTCAAAATCAATACCATAGACTAAGCAAAGTCATTTTTTTCCGGCACTAATTAATTGTTTATTCAACATTATCTCTTCACTAAAAAGACTCTTCACCCTCCCTCACATGTACACGCTCGAAAAATATTTCGAAGCTTTCACAGAGTCCAAACGTATCGATTTAAAGTTGGTTTTGTTTTGTTTTTTTTTTTTTTTTTTTTTTTTTTCAAGAGTTTCGAACAGTTGCGAATCGTTCGATATGTGAAACGATAGATTTGTCGGATTTATTTATTTTTCAAAGCCGCCTTTGGAATATATATTCGATATTTTGATATTTCCAGCCTGATAACGTTATACGTTACGAGCGTCTGTACGTAACTTGGTGTCGGGAAAATAAAAAGTGAGGTTTAACGGAGAGTCAACTTTTCGCAAATCTTGCCGGAAATCCAGGCAATATCGGTACACTCTATTGGAGTACTTTATATTTTTCGTATAGCACGGTATATCCTCGTAACCGGATATGCATATATATATATATATATATATATGCGTATATCAATGTGGACTTAAGCACGCGTATATATAAATGTATATGAAGGTGTGTTGGAGAGGGATGTGGAGGAATAACGCGGGGGTGTGGGGGAGGGGTGATCTTTCGTCCCTTGAAGCTTTCCGGTGTGTATACGTGTCGGACCGGCTCGATAAGACACGAAAAGCCGATAATCGGCAGGACCCCGATCGTTTCGACAGGTTTCTTCTCTCTATACGTTATATCGTAATCGTTTCGCCAGGAACCCGAGCTTTTTCGGCACGAATACTCCCCCCTCTCCCCCCAACCGCACATCCTCCTGCATACAAAATATTCCACGGTAAATCCAACGATATAGAGTACACCGACCAGTGAATGGACTGGGACCAGTGAATGAACGAAAGCCGATTTATATTCAAGCACGGAGAGAATTAAATGTTAAAAATGACCGTGCAGTAACGGTAGCCAGATGACAACCCTGAAACTTCGCTTATTATTACTGAGTAAAACACAAATTTTCACGAAAATAAAATAAAATTTCTTCTTCAGATCGAAAATTTTACCAGTTTTTCTAGTAAATTTTCATGTGTAACAAAATAGGCAAAACTTAAATTTAAAAAATATATAATATCAGCGAAATTTTACTGTGCATTTTATTATTTTATGCCTTTAAAAAATGTCTATAAAAAAGTATCGTCTTTGTAACAGTTATTTTAAGATTTATTATAAAATTTAATGAGTGTTATAGGAAAATGTATTGTGCTCTCGGTAAAAATTATCGTGCGCGCTACCCTTCTTGTATAGTAAAATTTTACCTACGTATTTGAAATTTTCTGTAACGTGAGTTAAAAAAAAAAACTTGTCGCATACGAATTATTATGCTTTTCTCACTTGTCACCACATTCAAATATATCACGGTAATTTTTACCGTGAAATTCACGAAAAAAATTACTTTTTAATTCTCTCCCTGAGGAGTCTCGATATCGCTATTTAGCTGCAAGAGCGAGGATGAGAATACAATGATTTTTCATTGTAGAAGTGGAGGAACGTTGCTCAACTCACGCGGGACTCTACTGTACTCTGCGAGGAAGAAAGAAAAGAAAAAAAAAACGTATCTCGATAGCGCAATATCATTAGACATCAATTTTTTTTTCTTCTTCCTTCCTGAGTATCAATAAGACGAGTGTATCTCTGAGAAATCTCTCATTATTCGAGCGAATGGGAATCGTTGTTCATTCACGAGCCAGCAAAGTATACATAATGATGTATGGGAGAAACGAGCGCATGAATAAACGCCGTTGTATCGTCGCGGCATGAATGCCCCCAGCGTGCAATGTGTGCGTGGGTTTCGTGGGAAATGGAGAAAAAAAAAAAATGGGTCGAAGATGATTTTTTCCTTGCGAGACGATTATGCGGCGTTAATAAATGTTGATTTTTTGTTGTTGTTCGTAAGGTAACGAATCTCTCACGATAAATTGCCGTGTTTATTGGTCATTCGAGATATTATGTCATTGCTACGGGAATATCAGTCGACATATTTGTTCTTGTGATTTTTATAATTATTAACATATGATAGGGATAATCATAATCCAGTATTTTATAATGATTTATTATGATAATATTTATAATAATTCGATAATTGTATTGTTATGATTATTAGTAGTAATAAGCATTTTCATTATTTTCACGGACATATAATAATAATGGTAATAATAAAGGAAGAATTTGGAAAACTATACAGATATACGAGTAGGGTAAGGTAAAGGAAAAGTTACATATGTGAAAACCCTCAGGCGTGTGCACGAAAATAAATAAACCTTAATAATAATAATAATAATGGTGAATGATGTTGCATAATGTTGTATAATGTTGAATAATATTTAATAATGTTGAATAATTTTGTATAATGTTGAATAATGTTGTTTAATAATATTGAATAAAGAGTATTTTTGTTTATTTCTCAATTTTTAATTTAATAAAGTTTAATTCATGTTTAATAATGTTTAATAAAGTTTAATAATGTTTAATAAAGTTTAATAGTGTTTGATAATGTTCGATAATGTTCAATTACATTTAATAATGTTTAATAAAGTTTAATAGTGTTTGATAATGTTCAGTAACATTGAATAATGTTCAATAATATTTAAAAATATTCAATAATGATTGATAATGTTAAATAATGTTAAATCATGTTTGATAGTGTTTAATAATGTTTAAAAATGTTCAATAATGTCTAAAAATGTTCAATGATATTTAATAATGTTGAATAATATTTTATAATGTTGAATGATATTTAATAATGTCTAATAATGCTTGATAATTTTGAACGATAGTAATAATCTACCAACATTAATAATAATCTCACTTTATTATGAGTATTATTATTAATAACACGTTTTCATTATTCTCAACGTATAATATTGAACACTGATATAATAAATATTATTATTATAAGAATTATAATAATTCTTCATTCTCAGCATTCTAAAAATAATAATAATAATAATAATAATAACCGTACCTGTAACGGAGATCATAAAAAAATGAAAAATAACAATAATAATAATAATTCTACATTAGCGTGCGAAAGGCACTGAAGAGAACGCTATAACAGACTTTTTCGTAAGATTATCTCAACCGCGCATTCCGAGAGAGCTTCATGCTTCGATGACGATCGACGAGCCGTCGATTATAGATGTTTCTCTCTCTCTCTCTCTCTCTCTCTCTCTCTCTCTCTCTCTCTCTCTCTCTCTCTCTCTCTCTCACTCAAAGTACACTCTCAAAGATATCGCAACGATGACTCGCGTTGAGAGTGCCCGAGAGCACACATCACTTGCTGATCTTCAAGTCTATCCCGCGAGCACTATTTCCATCGCGCGTGGGCACTTTTCGTAATCACGTCAATCAATGATTCATCGTTGTTATTGGAACAAAAAAATTATTGATTCGAAAAACAGGAAATAAAGAGACGTAAATAGTATGTGAGAAAAAAAGTACGTTGAAAATTGTTGAATTATTGGCGGTGAAGAAAAAATTTTAGAGAAAAAATAAAACGAACTTTTTTGCATCGATTTTTTTTTTTTTTCAACCGCGATACGAGTCATCGCGAAGAAGTTCGCATCGGAAAACCCGCCAATCTAAACAACACTGCGGATATTCGTCACTCCGCGATGACAGAGAGAACCGAATGTCTCGCGAGATGAGTCACATCCTTTTGAATGAGAGGAAAAATAAAAGGAAAAATATACGAGTACGATCATAATACGTGCGATTCCTCGTAGACACGACGGTGATAAATAAAAAAAAAAAAAAAACATCGTAGGCCTGTACAGCTATGACTAACAACGAGTAATTGTACGTGTATGATTGTCACGCAAACGAGGAAATGTAAATTTTGCGAGTCTATTGATAGACGATTATTTGTATTACTCAATGTAAATTATTTAACGAGAATTTGTGAAAAATTTCGTTTTAAAATATAAAAAAAAGTTATGCCCTGTCTCTCGAAGCTCTCCACCCGTAACGAGGCTGGTATTTTTTCGAAGTCCAGGCTCCAAAAAAAAAATTTATTCGGTGATAACACAGCCTTGGTATTGATAGGGATGGAAAAGAATTCTTGCCT
>CAWVQM010000382.1:0-18817 GCA_963932345.1 Ophion ventricosus | reverse complement strand
CTGCAACTGTACATTAACATTTTATTAAATTTTGTGATTTTTAAAAAATGTTATGTAAGTTTAATAATGATTTTAGATTGAATGCATTTTTTTAATACAAATTTAAAATATATAAAAAACTTTAATATTCTTAATAAAATTATATATTTTAGTAAAATGTAATATCACATTTCAATATTACACTTCAAATGTATCAATATTACATTTTTCAATGAGCGGATCATATTCAAAAAAAGCACATTTTTTATTCTGATTCTTTTTCACCGAGCTCTGAACTAAGAATAAATTTTCAATTTTTGTTTCATTACAGGCTTTTCCTCAGACCGGAAGAGAACCAACCCAGTCGACGACTATGAGCAGCGTTGAAACAGCGTTCAACGACGTCATGAATTCAATACAAAAAGGTCTCCAGGGAATAATACAGGACCCAGGTGTCAACAAGTTGGTCCAGGACGGTCAAAAGTTTTTGCAAGATGCAGCCTCAACTATTCAAACCCAGGCTGCCAAAATTGTGCCACGCACCGACTGAGCACCAACACTTTAGTTCGTTTCATGCGACAATGCTTCAATCAATTATCTTTGAACCGCCCGCACAAATGACAACTAAGCAACGTATTGTTACATCGTAAAATTAAATCTGAAAATGCATCTTTAAAACGTCGTTGATTTATTTTTCAAACACTTCTCACCCACTCCCAACCTCATTTTCAAAAGGTGACATCGATTGCTGGTCAATCTAAAACGTGCCTACGATCGATCAATCGAATAATTTTTAATTGTTAATTTGTCACTATTTTATTTGAATAATCGTTGAATTAAATCAATTGATTGATCATTCGGTAACAAGGTTAAATTGGATTAATTTCGAATCTTAGAACGATAAAACGAGTCTGAAGTGCACAATGAATAAATTCACTCATGCATAAGGCTGTTTGCGTATAGATTCGATAAGTATTTAGTGGCTGCGTATACAGAGAAAGAGAGAAAAAGCTTCATACGGGTCAAGGAAATGTACGATGACGGAAGTTTTGTTATGATAAGAAGAGAGGAAAAAGATACGACTCTCCAGACTAACACGAGAAATATTTACTGTGCTTCGGATCTTATATACATGTATATACACCCACGCATACATACACATGGATTGCGCATATTAAGAATTTATCACTGTGGTCCTTACGAAAAAACCATATCATTGGCTTATTACAGAGAAATATTTCCGAACGACCACTGATCTTTGGAACAGGTCAGAACAAAAGCATTCCAAAGTGTGCACTCGGATGATTGATGATCAATTATGAACAAATCGTTCATTGAGACCATCACTATTAATGGATCCATGAAGATTTTTTATTTTTTCAATCACGTAATTTGTCTACTACTTTTGAAGTAAACGTTTAAGAGTGTGGGTCTCGGCAATGCTGCGGCGAAGTCCAGGATATTTTCGAGCGCCCAGAACATAAACGTCAAGATTAGACCGGTGACGAATGGAATGCTGGAAAGTCCAGGGAACCAGCGTCAAAGGGTATTATGCGACGACGCCTTCGAGAGCTCACATCGGTCAATCAAGTGCATTTCAATCACGATTATATATCCAAGTTTTATATACTTATATTCACATTATCGTCGGAATGTTCCTAAAGAAAATACTTTAATTGAATATTATACGTACCTATATTACAATTATCATTGTATCGTAACGAATTATATTTATCGGTTCTTATAAAATAACTCTCCTACACTTTTTTGGTCTGATACGAGACTCAAAACCACGCGATTTTTTTTTTTTACGGAACTACTGTATGAAAGTTTGGCGAATTAAATTCTTCCGGATAAATCTGGTGCGTATGAAGAGTTTTTTTTGCGCAATTTTGGCATTATGAAAAGTTTTTTTTTTTTTCCCTATTCTATGACTTTTTGGAGAATTGATTCGTTTGCTGATTTCTGGTGTATGACGATGAAGAGTTGTTTTTACGTAAGTCTGACATGTACGAAAACTTTGTTTTTCGGCCAAGTGAAATTTCGGTGGATCGAATTGTTTTGGATAATTCTGGTGTAAGTGAAGAAGGTTTTTTTTTCGGAGGATGTACCCTCCGATCGATTGACTTTACGATATTAATTACATGGAAATTTCGGTGCAAACGTCACGGAATTGAATTTTAGTTTAAATAAATATTTACAGTTAAATGTATTTAGTTAAAATATCACTAAGATTATTTTATTATCAGGTAAAATAATGTTAAAAATTATATCATTTATGAGAATACATACAAAATTGCAATTAAATGATACTGCAATAATATCAGTCAAAATAATAAAAAATAAATACATACTAAAATAATAATTCATCCACGCGGATAACGAATACATTTATGTGCAGACAATTTAACTGGCTCTAAGAAAATCTCGCGGACGAAGTAACCATTTTTCAATTATTAAAATATTTTCACGATTTTGTATGCAGATAAATATTTTTTTCGACGAGCCGGCAATCTCACGATGGGAGGCGAAATGATTAATGAAAACAAATATTCATGATATATATATCTGCGACTACTGAATATTTTATTCTCCAGGGCAACGATCGGTCAAATTTTTAGAAATTTATAAATCTATACGAATATTATGATGACTGATGAATGCTGCCACGTCGATGCTCCAAAAGATCAAAAGGTTTCGGATGGAGTTTAATGCAATTCACAATACATGATCGATATATAAAAAATAATATATTTTCGGTGTGAGAATTCTATGCCGAAAAATAAGCGTCCAAAAATTAGCTCTAATTCCCGGGCGTACATATACGCATATATTGGGTGAAGTAAAAAGTCCTGAGCGTTTTCCGCTAGATGTCTTTAGTGAGCCATATCTCACGATGTATACATCGCATCGGGTCATACTATACGGCGATTTAAAGGTGACATTACGCTTCAAAAAAAGTTCTTTGGCAGTTTTGTGTTTGGTGAAGCGAGTTGTGTGTTACAGCGTTCCAAAATGGAGGTAAAAAAAGAGAAAATTCGATACATTCTTCAGTACCACTACGACTAGGGTGAACAGGCGGAGCAGGCGGGCAAAAAAATTTGTGCTGTTTATGGACGCAATACAGTATCGAGTGCAACAGCAAAGCGTTGGTTCCAACGATTCCGTTCTGGCAATATGGACGTCGAAGATGAGGCACGTTCTGGTAGGCCAATCGTCGAAAATGTCGATAAAATCATGGAAATCGTTGAGTCGGACCGGCATATGAGCACTTATTCCATTGCCCAGGAAGTGAAGATTAGCAAGAAAACCGTTTGGAACCATTTGCATAAGGCTGGTCTCAAGAAGAAGCTCGATGTATGGGTGCCACACGAATTAACGCAAAAGAACCTTTTGGACCGAATTGATGCCTGCGATTCATTGCTGAAACGTAACGGAATCGACCCATTTTTTAAGCGGATGGTGACTGGCGATGAAAAATGGGTCACATACGAGAACAACAGCCGAAAAAGATCGTGGTCTAATCGCGGTGAGCCAGCCCAAACGATCGCCAAGCCCGGATTAACGGTCAAGAAGGTTTTGCTGTGTGTTCGGTGGGATTGCAATGGAATCATCCACTATGAGCTGCTCCCATTGGGACAAATACTCAATTCGGACCTCTATTGTCAACAACTGACCAGATTGAAGCAGGCGATCGACCAGAAGCAGCCAGAATTGGCCAATAGGAAGGGTGTTGTGTTCCATCAAGACAACGCCAGGCCGCACACATCTTTAACGACGCGCCAGAAGCTCCGAGAGCTTGGATGGGAGGTTCTATCGCACCCACCGTATAGTCCGGACCTGACACCAAGCGATTATCACCTTTTCAAGCATTTGCAAAATTTTCTTGATGGTACAAAACTGGCCTCAAGAGAGGCTCGTGAAAATGAGCTGGTCAAGTTTTTTACCAATAGCGACGAGGACTTCTTCAATCGCGGAATTATGAAATTGCCTTCAAAATGGACAAAAGTTATCGAACAAAACGGCGCATATTTAATCTAAATCGGATAACCCTAACTATGTTAATTTTATCGTCGAAATAAAGCGAAAAAACGCTCAGAACTTTTTACTTCATCTAATATATATATATATATATGGGATTTGTATCAGTGGAAAAAATTCTTCATATCTGTTGACAGGACTATCGATGAATTCGACTCTGGCTTGACCCGAGGGCCCCCGGATATAAGATTGTACAATGATTCCCCGGAATTAACAGCGCGGTTTCTATACATTATTCTGATAAAAAGGCTGCTGATAAAACAACCCTGAAAAACAAGAACTAAATATATTCAAAATAATTCTGGTCTGAGAAAACCGGAAGTTTGGAGTAACTTATTCTATTCTGCATCTACTTCATTTACTTGCTTCTCGTAAAATTTATTAACCGATTTTTTTTTATACCATACTGCAAAGCTCGATAAAAATAGAGCAATTGTTGCCAATTGCGAAATATAAAGCTGTTTACCGCAACAAAAAAAAAATATGAGACGAAGAAATCTGTGTTGAAAAAAATTAATTAAGAATGTGCAGGAATGTTTAATATATAGAAATAATATAAGAAAATGAATTAATTATATCTACAAATAATACAGAAAATTTAATTGAAAATGTATCAAAATAATACGAAAAAAAATCATTTAACATGAATAGAAATAATACCAGAAAATTAATTAAGGTATTTCTTTCGTGGAGGGCCATCTTTTGTGGGCAGCTAAGCCAGGGCCCTTTTGACTCATCAGTAGATTATAGTGGCGCTTAATAAAAACAAGTTACAATCAATTATTATATCCAACGATGAATTGGAATTACAAATTTCGCATAAATTTTATAGACTCAGACATTTTTACATGTTTTCTGAGAAGTCGCAATTACGAAAATATTTCCGCTAGGCACATTTTTCGAAGTTTTATCATTAACATTTTTTTTAAACATTCGGTGACGCTCCGTTTTTATTGTCTTTACGAAATCTTCAGAATTTTTCCATGCTTAGACCAGTTTATATCAGGCATCTGGAGTCATTAAGTATACAAACTATCAGTAAGAAGTGTGGCCATCGTGTCATCTTCATAAAGTGCTGCATAAATTAGACGATTTTTTAGGGAGAATAATGAATGCTAGAATCTTAAAATTTTCCTCTGGTCCCTCCCTGATCCTCCCGGATGGTCAGAACTTTACAATACAATAATTGTTTGACAGATTTGACAAATATAGAAAAGTCTTCAAGACGATTATCGCGATTGGTCTCTATCGAAGTCTGAACACAGAATGTCCTTTCGTTGTCCATCCCTAGGCGCCTCGCCTAAAACCTTTGGGCCTTTGTCCCTTGTCTTATCCCTTGGCTCCGGGAAAAACAGCCCTGGCGTTTATGACCCACTCAAGAATCATGCAACCCGATATCTAACCGAGGCCCTCCGACGCATAAGGGAAAGCAACGAAGAACTTTTTCCACAATTTTTAAAATCGTAATTTTTTGTTAACGTTTTACGTGGGTTTAAAAATTTCAAAAAATCTATTTTTTAGTTTTTTTTTATCTAATAGTACAATATGTCTAGATTATTCTCCCAACTTTCAGCCAACTCCCAACTTTCAGCCATTTCTATTTGATTTTACTTTCCTCTGTTCGGGCCTTCTTTAAAGTATTCCTTTAGGGGGTTACGTGGGTTTGAAAATTTCAAAAAATCCATTTTTTAAAAATTCATTTTCTAAAAGTACAATATGTCTAGAATATTCTCTCAAAGTTTTAAGTCAATCGGAGTAAAAGTCTAGGAGAGAGAGCCATTGGGAATTCCCCCCGTTGGGAAAGACCGGCCGGTAGCGACGCAGGTACACGCATTTTTCTCAAAAAACTATTTTTGAAGTCGGTGGACACGATTTCTCAAAAACTAATGCACCGATCTTATTGAAATTTTGCACAATTCTTCAAAATAGCACTGACTAGTGATTGAACGAAGGTTTTTTTTTCTATTACAACTAATTTTACAAGGCTATACGTAGTGTAAATTGTACCAAAAATTGAACTATTTTGCATACAACTCTGCCAAAAATTCAAATTTCAATTTTTTTTTTAAATCCTTCGTTCAATCACGAGCTATACTTATCTGCTAACAGAAGAAAAAAATTTGGTTTTTTAATTTAAGATGAAGCTATCATGAGTTATCCTGACCACCACAAGGACACTTTTTTTAGGAGTCTCCGGAGACCAGGTCCCACACGGAGAGAATTAAAAAGTAATTTTTGTCATGAATTTCACGGCAAAAATTACCGTGATATATTTCAATGTGGTGAGAAATGAGAAAAGCATAATAATTCGTATGCGACAAGTTTTTTTTAACTCACGTTACAGAAAATTTCAAATACGTAGCTAAAATTTTACTATACAAGAAGGGTAGCGCGCACGATAATTTTTACCGAGAGCACAATACATTTTCCTATAATACTCATTAAATTTTATAATAAATCTTAAAATAACTGTTATAAAGACGATACTTTTTTATAGACATTTTTGGAAGGCATAAAATAATAAAATGCACAGTAAAATTTCGCTGATATTATATATTTTTTAAATTTAAGTTTTGCGTATTTTGTTACACATGAAAATTTACTAGAAAATCTGGTAAAATTTTCTATCTGAAGAAGAAATTTTATTTCTATTTTCGTGAAAATCTGTGTTTTCACTCAGTAATAATAAGCGAAGTTTCAGGCTTGTCATCTGGTTACCGTTACTGCACGGTAATTTTTAACATTTAATTCTCTCCGTGCACCGGCTGAATTTCCCAAATTTTTGGATGAATTTTTTGTACATATTGTTGAAATGTTGCTCTTTTATGTGCTTAACATTTCGAATAAAATAATTTATGTATCATATTTTTAAAAAAATAGAGAAAATATGCTTTTTTTTGCTTCGAAACCCACGTAACTCCTTAAAAGTTCGGTAACTTGTCTTGAAATTTGACCAGTATACTGGGAGGTATTGTTACTTAATTCTTGTCGAAAATCAGTTAATTGTTAAATATTCGGATTCGTGAAAGAAATACCTTAATTGGAAAGTTTAAGAATATTAATTGTTTCCCGATAATAACAAAAAAAAATTAATCCGCCTACAAAAAATATTTAAAAATTAATTATTTCTAAAACTAATATAAGAAAAATAATAAAAAAATGTATATTTCCGTCAATCGTAAAGTGACTACGAAATTCCAAAGAAACTTTCTCATTGTACTTTTTTTTTACTCACAGTAGAATCGAAGGTGCCGGAGAGCTGTTCGTGGCAACGAAGAATCGATCATTGAACCCTGACCACCAATACGCATATATTTACACATTTATCCAAACATATAATATAAGAGCACGTGAACCAAGTGTCTCCTGTCTCTGTCACGAAATAGTTTCTGCCTTCTCTCTGTCACGCGTCTTATATACGTATCAAAGAAGAAGATTATTCAAGTAGATCGAGTCAAAGAGATTCAACGGGTGAGAGATATTACCACCAAGGAATGACACTTTGCCCCCGGTGTCAATGATAAGAATTGCCTATATAAAAGGGAATGATTTCGTTACGAGTTTCATCAGTCTTGTTCCTCTCTGCCTCCAGTCCTCAAGAGATCCTCGAGCGGTGTCGTTTTATTGTTTTTTTTTTTTTCGTACATTGCAGACGCGTATAAATAAATAAAATCGAAAATGAAGGCAGCTATTGGAATAACGTTGTTCGCCATTGTGACAATCGTCACCGCTCATCCCTCGGGGACAGGAGAAGCCCCTCATAATCAAGTGGGCGAGGAAGCGCCTGGTCAAGCCCCTCAGCTGGTCGATCTCATAAACACCGCACAGAACAACATCAACAATTTGGGAAGGCAGATCCAGGAGCAACTTCAACTTCCGGACCAGGAGACCGTCATCAATACGATCAAGACGCAGAGCACCAATCTCGTCAACAATGTTCAGTCTTACATTACCCAAGTATCCGAAGACGTGAGTGTGAAAATTCACCATTCATTTACAGCAATGAGACGGCAATTTGTCGGTGCTCATTGAGTTGCGGGAGAACGGTGTAGATTTTTTTGTTTTCGGTGGAATCACCTCTGAAGGTTTTAAAAAAAAAAAAAGGAAAACTGATGACATGGAGATCGTAAGTGCGCTGCAACCTTGAACCCAACATCGTTGATGACACGATGCGAAAAATACATTCTTCGTGCGTCTCTGTTGTCAGCGATATTTTTGCTATCACTCTTGAACCCGGATCTGTTTGTTTGGGTTGGCTCATCCCAAGGCGATGTAACGCCGAAATTTTTTCTTTTGCAAAAAGTTTGTTCTCTCCTGCATTTGCTTCGTTTACTGCTCCTCGGGAAATTCAACTGCGATCATTGTTATGCGGTATTGAAGTACTCGATAAATTTAGCCAAAGGAGTGGAAATTCTCGCTTTATTGTGACGTTAACTTAATCGTTGCAAATTCGAAAAAAAAAGCTGTCTACGGAAGAAAATAAAAATTATATTTGAAAAAATTAATTAAATATGGGTGGATATAATATGAGGAAAATAAGACAAGTAATTCCAAGGCAATGGGAAGCCGCGATTATTCGCTTGATACTCTCATGCCGAATCTCATGAGTTCTTACGGGTCTGCGTAAAGTTCGTGGCGCGAAAAACACAACGAATTTTAATTTTTTTTGCCGCTGAGAGTATTGGGATAACGAGGTCCAGATTTTACACAATTAATACACAGTCTTGCCAAGTTTGAGTCTTTTTATTGAAAAATAATAATAAACGATGAAGTTATTATTACTTAAACAAAGTGCCGCCGTTGCTGCATGGCCAATCGGTGTAGGCGTCCTGGCAATTCGAATAATCTGAAATGGAAATTGAAAAATGCACTTTTAATATAATAATGAAACTCTCGTATGACCGGATACTTTTTGGAAATTTTGAATATCACGAGAACGGCAGGCTGTAGAAAAAGAAGTTTGATTTTCGAGGAAAAAAAAACATCTTTAATCATCTGTGTTAACGAATGAATAAACATGTTAAAAAATAGATTTCGAGATACAACTTTTACCATTTCATCAAACATACTTTTGAGAAAAACGCAAGAAGAAAAAAATGGTAAAATCGCCATAACTCGGTCAATGTTTGGAATTTTTACAAAATTTTTGTTGCAAAAAAAAACCTTCCGACTCCAGGCTATAAAATTGTAAGAAAAAGAAATCCTGCTTTCGGAATTTCAAGCTCACGCAGAACTCTTGAAGGATGCTGATTTTTTAGACATGGATACGTCCGCAAAAAGTTTAACTTCAAAATTTCCATAATTCTCCCTACGTCAGAATTTTCTCGTGAAAAAATCTTTTAATCATGACGATTTGGCATAGAGTCTCAAGAACAATTGTAAATCCAGCTTCCTGCACCAACATATCTGCGACCATAAAAATTCCAGCATGATTCACGATTTTCCATAAAGAAAGACATGCTGAATGTTAATGATTTTTCCTCTCCCTCTCGAAGAACGATGCGGTAGAACTCATCCCAAATTCAAATTTCAGTTTCTTATCATTGCATAGATCTACATCCAAAAAAAAAAAAAAAAATTAGTATCCTCCAGCATTTAAGGGTGAATCGCTCGTTTCTCCTGCTCGTCAGAATGAGACAGTTGAGACAAGCAAGAAAAGTGCCACCCACGTGCCATAATTCTCGAATCGTATTGGCTTTGCTCGTAGATCAAGACGAAGAGTCCGGAATTGGAGAGCCTGTGGGCGGACATCAAGGGCAAGCTGAACCAGGCGGTGGAGGACATCAATTCCCATATCCCCAACGCCCAGGAACAGGCTACCCAGCTTCAGGCTAAATTCAACGAGGGCGTGAGCGTTCTCGTGGCCGAGTCCGACAAAGCTGCCAAAGCGATCAGTCAAAATTCCGTCGGGGCGCAAGAAGACATTGCCAAATTCACGAAACAGGCTGTCGAAATCGCCGTTCAGGCTACCCAAAATCTCAACGCTCAGCTTCAGAAACAGGCGACTACCGCCAAGGCTGCGTAAAACGTCACGCCTCGTCGTCCTTAATGAAAAGTAGCGCATTGCTTTGTTTTCTTTTTAATCCCAATATCTTTCTTTTTTTATTTCTTCATTGCAACCATACGGAATTCAGCAGCTGGCACAATTTCGTAAGAAAGCGCGCAAATGTAATTCGCTGCTTCGAAAACGTAACGTAAGCACAATCGCGCGTACACGTGATCGTAAACTGCGTATACACGGGTCATAACGCATTGAAGTATCAATCGTGACGATGTCACGATTATTATACATGTACAAAGTGACAAAGAAAATAAAATTGATAAATTTCGATTGATTCACTTTGTTAACGTCTTCTCCTCTCCTTTTCCTTTTTCTCCTCTTCGTCTTATTATTATTATTATTATTATTAATTCGTTATAACTATTATTATTCCCGTTATTTTTATTATTAGTTTCATTATCCCGATAGGACTTTGCTTACATTTTTTATTATGGGTTCTAAACGGATCTTAGGATTTTCAAATAAAAACACTCGTGTATGTAGTACTATTGTGGGATTAATTTTTTGTTTTAATAGTAATTTTTCACCGTTTAATTTCGGGGATATTCGACTTATGAAAAGTGTTAATTTTATTTCACACGAAACTCGGGCACACAATTAATAATAAAGCATCACGGTATGTACAGGGTGTCCAATAGGAAGTTGCTAAAACTAAATGAGTGTCTCTTCCCTCCATGAATTCAATAGGGGTCCCTTTTTCTAAGGCGCATACCTGAGGCCCCGCAGTTTTATTCCAGCCGTGGTTGAAGCAAGTACGCGCGCGTCAAAATGAGTGAGCTCACCACGGAAGAAAAAGTATATCTTATTGAGTGCTTCTTCTCGAGGGGAAAAATTTATAGTAATGCGTATGGAGGGTTTCGTACTGAGTTTGGAACTCATAGAGTTGCCAGCGAAAACACTCTGAAAAAGGTAAGAATTTAATATTTATTCATATTCATCTATCACACAACTTGTGTTTCAATTCAATTAAACTGCATTGAAGTAATTTTACGTTAATTTTTGTAGGATAATCGATAACTTCGTGGAGTATGGTACACTCCAGGACCGTAGACACGACCCGAGCAGAAATCTAATCAGGCTGCCTGAGGATCCATCAGGGCCGGATCAGGGATCAATAAGGCGCCCTGATCAAGTACGCCTGATTTGAGCCAGACAGGGGCCTGAGCAGGGATCAATAAGGCGCCCTGATCAGGCACGCCTGATTTGCGCCAGACAGGGGCCTGAGCAGGGATCAATAAGGCGCCCTGATCAGGCACGCCTGATTTGCGCCGAATAGAAGCCTTATCAGGTATCAATAAGGCGCCCTGATCAGGCACGCATGATTTGCGCCGGACAGGGGCCTGAGCAGGGATCAATAAGGCGCCCTGATCAGGCACGCCTGATTTGCGCCGTATAGAAGCCTCATCAGGTATCAATAAGGCGCCCTGATCAGGCACGCATGATTTGCGCCGGACAGATTGGGCCGGAAAGATTGGGACGGTCATCGCCAAAACCGGAACAAAAACGAAACGATCAAGTCAAGTAAAATAAAAACTTAAACTTAAAAAAAATGTTTTCATATGTTTCATATTTTTAATAACGTTAGTAAACTTGATAACGTGTAACTGCGATAATAATTTAATAAATATTGATCTATTTTTAAACAAAAAATTAATCAAATGATTGAGCCAGATGACACGCATGTCTCAGGCTGGATGAGGCACCTGATCCGGGCCAGATAAGTTGCTTGATCCGAGCCAGATATAGTGCCTAATCCGAGCCTGGTAAGGTGCCTGATCCGGGCCTGATAAAGCGCCTGATCAGAGCCTGATAAGGTGCCTGATCCGGACCTGAATTTGCAAAAGCGTTACATCCCTGATCAGGGCCGGACTAAATTTGCCTGATCCGGCCCGGATTTGCTATTGTGGCAGCCTGATCCGGTCCGGATTTCACCCTGAACAAATTTCTGCTCGGGGAGTTGCCAGGTGTCCATCTGTTACGGTGACTACACCAGAGAAGATCAACGAAGTCGATTTCAGTAAAAGGAATTTAATTGCAATTCTTGGAATCTACGGTAACAGGAGAGAGTTACAAACAGCTTTTGGAAACGAAATTCTTCCCTTA
Organism: Ophion ventricosus; assembly: GCA_963932345.1. Classification (NCBI taxonomy): domain Eukaryota; kingdom Metazoa; phylum Arthropoda; class Insecta; order Hymenoptera; family Ichneumonidae; genus Ophion; species Ophion ventricosus. Next base: position 6,633 of record CAWVQM010000382.1, on the reverse strand, counting down.
TGCGAAAAAGAGGGGACTGGTTAAAAAATTTTACTTCATGCAAGATGAAGCGACGCCACACCGGACTCATGAGGTGTTTGAAGCTATTCATCGCGTATATGGGACTCGAGTAATCGGTCTGGGGTACCCTAAATTTGCTCAAGGCGGACTAGAATGGCCTCCGTACTCACCGGACCTGAACCCTTGTGATTTTTTCTTGTGGGGTTACATTAAAGATCATTGTTACGCTAAAAACCCCAGCACAGTAGAAGAACTGATCGCGGCCATCCAGGAAGTGGCTCGCGGCATTACGAACGATATGTTGGACACAGTTTTTCACAGTTTTCAAAAGATAATTGATTTTTGTGCACAATCTAACGGTTTGCACTTCGAAAATATCTATCATTAATCACTGTACTTTTTCGTTATTTTTATAAGATGTAATAAATTGACATAAAAAATATTTGACTGGATTTTATTTATGTGCGTTTAAAACTGCAGAGTTTCGTCTATTTAAAGCAATTTGGCTTTTCTGATTCCGTGCACGTGTTTTGAAATGACAGCCGATTAGTTTCAGCAACTTCCTATTGGACACCCTGTATAATGTAGTGTGTGCTTGTGTGTGTATTTTTTCAACGCCTCCTCCCGATAACTTTCGCTATATACACGCTCTTATCAATCAGACCGTAAGAACGCAAAGGTATACGTTGCAACTTAGGAATTAATAATATACCTCCACTAATACATGCGAAAAATTATATTTGTACGTATGAATAATATCATTACAATCGTGTCAATAAAATGTTATCATTACCAACTATAGTCCTCGAGCGAGTAGTCGTGAATATGATAGCCAATATTGTTTGTCCCGATTGTCCGACAATGTCTCGAAGGTTTCCTAAAGACTATGACAGGAAACCATTCGGTTACCCATGAAGCCCAGTCGACCACGGAACTCACGGTCTTTGAGGCCAATTCAGTCAATGGATTGTAACATTGCTGATGACATCTCGGCGATGACGACGATGAGCAGGGGCATCCGCTTCTCGGTGCTGCATTCACGTCCTTCGAAATCAATTCCAAATTTTAGAAACTACACCGTTTGCGATTCAAATGAAAATTTGAATGACTTCAAATGAAAATGAGCCAAATGGCAAGGATATTGTTCGAACGTGTTTTCTTTTTTTTTTCGGGCAATTGTATCGACGTTAATTGCACAGTTAATTACCGATTTGCAGCACAGCTCGAGGATCAGTAAAGAGAGAAAAATCATTGCCCGCTGCATCCTGATTCTGTTCGGACTGTTCTTTTTTTTTTTTCTTCTTTCGAATTGTCCAGTTCCTTATGAGCAAAGTTGCGATCGACTGGACGATTATGTCTGGATTCTTCGTATTAAGGGACCACCTGTTGTATCCGGAAGCGCGAACGACTTCCGCTTTGCGCAACGATTATTGTTCAAATATTTCGATGATTATAAAACACGCACGATGATTATTTGTTCAATTTAATTGCGTATAGGTGAGAGCGAAAGTATTGCAGCCGCGAAGAAGAGAACAATGTCATTGGAACGCTCTCAACGAAAAGAGGCTCATCCCATATATAGATATAAATATCCAATTACGATAACAACATTATTCTTTTTGTCGTTTCTATGTCGTCTTTCGCTATTTCCGGCTCGAATCGTGGAGGTCTTTTTTTTGTTTTGATCGTCTTTGCATTGATGATCGGCGAAGAGATAATTGCGTTCAATCTCGAGATCCTCAGGTATCATCCGCGCAGGGGACAGGTTCGATTTTCTCTATTTATCATGATATCGATCACTATATTTTCTGCATGCTTGGACGTCGCGAAAAAAAAACGTTTTTTTTTTCTTGCAATTTTTCTAACATTTTTTTATGAAAACGCTTTTTACAATCGGGTATAAAAATATTTGAGACTTTTGGAAGCTTTTTTTCTTTTCATAAAATGTGCATCTCGCTCTGTGAATTTTTCGAACCTCGGCTTATCTTGTTTGCGAAAAATCGCTGTAAAATTATCATTATCAACCGTATGACAGTTTCAGTAATATTTTTTGGCGCATTTAGAGAAGCTTATTTCAGAATTTTTTTTATAACAAAATAAAATACAATCATTAAAAAAAATTTTACCGGTTTTTATTGACATCGTAATAATTTTTAAAAAACATTTTTTAACTTAATTCTACACAATTTTATAATTGTTTTTTTTTTAAGTTAAAGTAAACACCTTTAAATGGAGGTAGGTGGTTGGCGCGGATGATTACGGCACTTAGAGTGATCTAAAACAAAAACATTAAATTGATTATTGTTCTGTATGCTTGTGGCTCCGTCCCGTACTAGATATACACATTTTTATTAATAAATAACAAAATGGCGGACTTGTAAAAAAAAATCGTGATTTTTTTCGTTGAAAATCGGTGAAAAAAAAAAATATATTATTATAATTAAGTAATTTTAGTATCCGATGGAGCCATTGTTGTGTAGAATTACATGTGCAAAAATGAAAGCAATAAATTGGATAGAATTTTTTTTAATCACCCGCGCCGCTGTTGAGGTTTATTTGGGTTTGTTGATATTTGTTGAGGTTTGTTTGGATTTGCTGAGGTTTGTTTGGGTTTGTTGAGGTTTGTTGGGGTTTGTTTGGGTTTGTTTGTTTTGGTTTGTTTGGTTCGTTAAGGTTTGTTTGGGTTTGGTTTGGACGGATGGATGGATGGATGGATAGTGAGAATGTGAGTGAGAGAGTGCGAGAGTAAGAATGTGAGGAGAGAGTTAGAGAGTGTGAGAGTGTGAGAGTGTGAAAGTGTGAGGGTATGAGGGTGTGAGGGTGTAAGAGTGTGTGTGTGTGTGTGTGTGTGTGTGTGTGAGAGAGAGAGAGAGAGAGAGAGAGAGAGAGAGAGAGAGAGAGAGAGAGAGAGAGAGAGCAACTCATATCATTTGCATGTACTATTTTTATCACCCGAAAAGTCTGATCATCTTTTCAATGCCATGAAATAGTTGCACTTTGTGTAATATCTGGAGATTTTTATTTTATTTTATATTTTTTACTGTTTTTTTCTTTATTTACTTATTCAATAAAAATATATTATTACTATTAAATTAATTTTAAATGAATTGTTGAGTATTATTAATTATTAAGACAATAAATGAAAATTACTTGTTCATTAAAATTAAATTCTTTGGTAATTTTCCTTATAATATATATATATATATAGCGGAGTCAACAGCAAATTCATTATACGTTGCGCAAAATTTTAACTCGAAAATATAGCGCGATAGATATTGATTTAATATAAATGGAAATATACGATCCTCGTGAAAAAAAAAAAATACAATTAAGCGTAGAGTAAATAACTCGATTGTTTTATGCTTTGATATGTTACAGAAAAAAAGTCGTGATCTGTTAATCGATCAACAGTGCAATCACAGATGCGCGATCGCGAAAAAACGAGCCGATGACATAATCCGCCTTAGATCTCATAGAAAAAGAGTGGCGGCGTACAAGGAGAAATGCCGGCAAATTGCGCGATCGCGATTTTTTTCGAAGCTATAGAATAATTCTCGTGAAACGGTAACGACTTCGTGATCGATAACAAAGAAATTTTAAAAAAAAGTAAATAACGATGAAACGTCAACGAGTCAGCAAATACGAAAGGAGGTCGAGGCGAATTTTTGCCGACAAATAAATTTCCGCTTAGCACACATTTTGCTTATTGCTACGGAGACGGCAAAAGTGCGAGTGAATTTTTATTTCGGCTCGAGCATCGTAAGAGCAACGAGCTTCGCACGTCGTTTTCATCATCGTCGATTTCTTCTCTCTGTTTTTTTTTTTTCGAACCGAAAAACAAACGGATTTCCAACGAAGAAAGAAATCACACAGTACGTAGATTTTTTTTTTCTGAATTTCAGAAAATACAATATCTCTACGATGGCTCGCTCGCCAAGTGTTATCGCTTTCCTCCTCTGCATCATTGTTCTTACGGTGAGTATAGAAAAAAAAAAAGACTCATTAAATCGCGCCTGTTTGAAATTTCAAAATTTCTCGAAATTTGTACATTCAATTATCTTTATTTTTTTCCGTACAAAAAAAATGTCGAATAAAATTCAGTTTTTCTTTTTATGTAATAATGTCGATAGATATATTTGGATTTAAAGAATGCTTTTTTTTTTCCTTCAGTTAACGACATCGTTGCCAGCGGAGGAATTTACGAAGAACGAGAAAGATGTATTGAAAAAAACAATGGAACTCCTCGAAGCAACTCCCATAATTGTAACACCGTCGAGAAAATCTTCAACGCCAACCAAGGAAGAAATGTCGATCGACAGAACCGAGAGGATCAATCGCAATTTCGAGAGAATGATTCAATTGGTGAATGTGCTCGGGCAGGTTGATAGCTTCATCACTGACAGAGTGAGAAATCTCGTGAAGAAATTACACGCAGCTTATGACATGGACGATTCTGACAACCCGAGACGCGCACGCTCCCATTTTTAAACACATATTTTTCTATTCCTAAAGATATACCGTATATTTATTTTTTATATTTAATTTTGGAAACTTTGATATTGAAATCTTTTATTGTATTTAAATATGCAATTTTTAATTTTAAACACATATTTTTCTATTCCTAAAGATACACCGTATATTTTTTTTTTATATTTAATTTTGGAAACTTTGATATTGAAATCTTTTATTGTATTTAAATATGCAATTTTTAATTTCTCCCTAAGTGTTTTGTGTGTTTTCATTCTTGTTAATATACTTTTCAATGTGACTTATTATTTATTTAATTATTTATCCGCAATGTTTTCTCGTCATTTGCTGCACATAAATTCTTCTTTCATACGCCAATACTTTTTTTTTATTGAAGTAATTTCGATGAGTATATTAACTTACTCGCTTATTATTTTTAAATTAATGAACAATTTCATTCAATTGAATGATAATAATAAAAATAAATAATGATACATTGAATAATTCATTGATTCATTTATGTATTTATTTTTTCAACTGTAAAGTAAAAATTGAAGAGAAGCAATAAATGGACTAACATATCTATGAAAAATAGTCCGGAAAATATTTTTCGCAAAGCAATTGCCGTAATACGAGAAACAGAAGCACGAAATTCGTGTTTGAAAAACAAAGAGAAAATATCCGCACGAAGCGGAGAGCGCGATCACACATATAGGTATAGCCAGAACTGAGCCCATAGTAGGAGTGCAGTAAAATAAATCACTTTTAACATTCGATATCTCGAAAAATATTGCCAGTCGCAAAAATCCTATCAGGGGATCACTTAAGATGTTAAAAGGAAGATATGTGTAGTTTCAACTCGATCAGAGGGTGGACCTTTTCCGGAGGTTTATCCCGAAATTTTATCCTCATATTTAAAGCTTTCATTCATATAACCAACCATCCATTTGCAAGGTTTATATTATTACTATTCATACTCTTTCGTATTACATATTCTAACGCTTGACGATTATTTTTAATTCTTACAACTATCAATAAAACTGAATTGACCCGACGAATTTCTTCGCACGGAATATTCATCTCCCGATTTCGAAGTTACGTAGACCCGTATCTGGTAGATCGTAGCGCCGCGGCAAATTCGAGAACCGTTCCGCCCCCACCGCCGCTATACTCGTGATCTAGAGTATAAAGGCGTCTTTTCACGCAACCGGAAAACGTCACAAAACGCACAAACGTGACTGAACAAGCGCACAGCGACCGGAAAGACGCTCGAAGTTCTACTTACCGATTGCCGGTCTCCGATACGACTCATCGCGCGGTGCACGATCCATCTGCTGTGGCGGCGAACGCGCTCGGAGTCGAGCGGGAGAAAGAAATAGCAAACAGTCACCGGGATCGGTGTCCGATCGGGCGAATTGTGACGCTTCTCTTTAATGTTTTATATGTATGTATGTATATGTATATAAATGAGTTTATGCGTGTATGATAAATATTCGTTTGCGTTCACCACATGTTGATTTAACACAATAAATTCCAAGGATGTTTCGATAGGAAAAAAAAAGCCACGGCTCGTATATCGTTGCGCGCGGGCGAACGTATACACACACACACATATATATATATATGTGTGTGTGTGTGTGTGTTTGTGTGTGTATGTATAGGCTGCCCAAGTGGTATCGAGATTCAACGAATCAACAACGGTACACGAAACGCCGAGTTGAAAACGCCAAGTTTATCCTCCCTAAGCCCCGCGCGCCCCTTTTTTCGTTCACTCTGCTGCCGAGCCACCTCCCCTCCCGACAGCGCTATACCCCTCCGAGTGAAGGGTGTACAGAGAGAGAGAGTGAGGTCGTGTACGCGTTACGTCACAGAGCGCACGACACGAAATTCTCGTGTTCGCGAAGTGAGGTCTCTCTGTATCCCGTGGTTAGGATAAAACTTCGCGCGTTGCGTCAACCCAACATCTCGGTTGAGTTCTGAGACGTCGAGTGCTTGGACTCTCCGCCCAACCGAGTGCGAGAGCCAGACTGAGAGAGAGAGAGAGAGAAAGAGAGAGGTAGAGTTAGAGACAGAGGGACAGAGGAAGAGAACGCGTAAAGGATAAGGAGTAAGGGGGGAGGAAAAAAAAGTCGCTTAAACGCTCGAACGTGTGTGATATACATCGTG
>CAWVQM010000380.1:12500-15396 GCA_963932345.1 Ophion ventricosus | reverse complement strand
TTTTTGTTTGGGTTTGTTTGGGTTTGTTTGGGTTTGTTTGGGTTTGTTTGGGTTCGATGCGAATGCGGATCGATTTTTGTTTGGGTTGGTGAATTTTTTTTTCTTTTTGTTTTTTTTTGGTCCACGGTATTGATTTTACTTAATTAAAAAAAAAAATTTGATGTAGATACCAATACGTTTTGTTCTGTAGAGAAAAAAAAATTGTATATATTTCTAGAGAATAAAAGTTTATAAAAATATAAATAATATATATATATATATTAATGTAAATGTATATGTGAATAAAATAAAAATAAATATATATGTAAAATAAAAAATTAATTTAAAAAATGTGTATATATATATATATTTATATTAATTTTGTTTTTTTTTTCCCTCGCTTCGAAAGAAAGAAAAGAGAAAAAAAAAAAACAGAGGAATTCAAGAAAACTCATGTAACGTTGATTGTATCTTGTTTGGGTTTGTTTGGGTTTGTAACTCATGCAACGTTGATTGTAGCTTGTTTGGGTTTGTTTGGGTTTGTAACTCGTGTAACGTTGATTGTAGCTTGTTTGGGTTTGTTTGGGTTTGTAACTCATCTAACGTTGATTATATCTTGTTTGGGTTTGTTTGGGTTTGTAACTCATGTAACGTTGATTGTATCTTGTTTGGGTTTGTTTGGGTTTGTAACTCATGTAACGTTGACTGTATCTTGTTTGGGTTTGTTTGGGTTTGTAACTCGTGTAACGTTGACTCTATCTTGTTTGGGTTTGTTTGGGTTTCTAACTCACGTAACGTTGATTGTATCTTGTTTATTTATTCTCCATTTACATTTTCGATCTTCAAATTTGTCTTCAATTTCTTTCTTTGTTTTTGTGATTTTTGTCATGTTTTTTTTTTGCATTTATTTGCTTTTTTTTTTGGCTCCTCATTCTCCTCGTCGCTCTCTCTCTCTCATCGTCGGCGTAAAAAATTTCGGCAGGAAAACAACACTACGTTCGTACGAAACGAAAATAAATTAAAAGAAGAAAAGGAACAATAAATAACATATAAAAGACGATAGAAATGGAAATGTCGTTGAAGAAAAATAATTTAGAAAAACAATAAATTAAATAAAGAAAAGGAAAAAAAAAGAAAAACATGTATCAAAATATGTGGGGGAAGAAAAAAAAAACGAAAAATTAAACAAAAATTGTACAATGCTCGCAAACGCGTTTGTTTTTTTTTTTTATCACAGAAAAGCGGCAAGTGCGAAAAACGAAATGCGCTTCGTTGTGTCGCTAAAAAGAGTGGCAACGCATACGATGCAAAAGGCAGTACAGGCGTTTTGTGTGTGTCTATATATATATATATATATATCTATATATATATAAATGCATCCGATTGAGTTGAAACTGTACAGTTGTTATTGGCACTTCCGTGAAGGTTTCTGACACAGTACCATCAACGTGCGATAGGTGGCGCGCGCGAGTCGTATCGGATAATTGTTCGTCTTCTATGCGTTCGCGTATCGTTCATCCGATCGAGTTGAAACTTCGTACAGTTGTTGTTGGCACTTCCGTGAAGGTTTCTGACACAGTACCATCAACGTGCGATAGGTGGCGCGCGCGAGTCGTATCGGATAATTGTTCGTCTTCCATGCGTTCGCGTATCGTTCATCCGATCGAGTTGAAACTTCGTACAGTTGTTGTTGGCACTTCCGTGAAGGTTTCCGACACAGTACCATCAACGTGCGATAGGTGGTGCGCGCGAGTCGTATCGGATAATTGTTCGTCTTCTATGCGTTCGCGTATCGTTCATCCGATTGCGTTGAAACTTCGTACAGTTGTTGTTGGCACTTCCGTGAAGGTTTCTGACACAGTACCATCAACGTGCGATAGGTGGCGCGCGCGAGTCGTATCGGATAATTGTTCGTCTTCTATGCGTTCGCGTATCGTTCATCCGATCGAGTTGAAACTTCGTACAGTTGTTGTTGGCACTTCCGTGAAGGTTTCCGACACAGTACCATCAACGTACGATAGATGGCGCGCCAGTCGTAGCGGATAATCGTTCATCAGATTGAGTTTTTTTAAATTTAGACATACTTTTGCCACGCATCCCAACAATTTCGACAGATATATGTCGAATTCAAACGTTTGCAGTTTACGGTGCGACTCGCACATATATATATATATAGACACACTATTATATTCCAATACATTGTAAAATTACGCAAAAAAAAAAAGGACGTTTTCACAATCGTCAGGCACTAAGGCAAGAGTTCGATTCATTTTTTTTTTCTTCTTTTTTTTTCGTCATTGATCCTTAGGATATGAAAGTTCGTACAAAAAAGTGACTTGAAGTCGCCTCGTTATTGTAGATCACTATGAAGGCACGGTGTTTGAAGATTTTTTGTTTTTTTTTGTTTTTTTTTTCGATTCCTCGTCTTCTTTTTCTCGTTGTTTGTGATTTTTCGTTTTTTTTTTTTTTTTTCTTTCTTCTTCTTCGCCTCTCTCGGGTCCTCGCGGTCGATGAGAGATCAACGCCAGGGCTTGCGCACCGCACCGGCACTCGTGCTTCTCTTTATACCCTGATCTGTGAAAAAAAAAACAAAAAGAGACACACGCCAGAGCGAGAAAAATGATTTTAAAGTGAAAAAACAAATTTCCCCGAAATGAGCGTTGTATCGAGAACGGTGCGTTTGAGGGAAAAAAGTTTCGTACAAATGTTACTTACTTTATTGTGAAAAAAATTATTACGAAATAAAAAATATACTTTCGCGTTGAAAAAGTCATGTTGGCCTTGAAATAACCTTGATAATAGATAGAAAAAAATTCATATTCATTGTCATAATTTTTTACGCATCGAACCGTACAACTTTTGTCTGAAACGTTTTTCTCCTAGAGTGCATAATTCTCGAGATATTTGCGTGGTGTGC
>CAWVQM010000380.1:2500-7500 GCA_963932345.1 Ophion ventricosus | reverse complement strand
TCAATATTTTCCTTACTTTGAGCACTGCGCTGTGCTTCGATATTTTCCATACTTTGCTGAGCACCGCGCTGCGCTTCGATATTTTCCTTACTTTGCTGAGCACTGCGCTGCGCTTCGATATTTTCCATACTTTGCTGAGCACCGCGCTGCGCTTCGATATTTTCCTTACTTTGCTGAGTGCTGCGCTGCGCTTCAATATTTTCCATACTTTGCTGAGCACCGCGCTGCGCTTCGATATTTTCCATACTTTGCTGAGAACCGCGCTGCGCTTCGATATTTTCCTTGCTTTGCTGAGCACTGCGCTGCGCTTCGATTTTTGCCTCCATTTGTTGCGCTCCGTGCTGCGTTTCGATATTTTCCTCCCTTTGCTGCGCTGTGTGCTGCGCTACCATTTTTTCCTCCCTCTGCTGCGCTCCAATTTTTTCCTCCCTTTGCTGCGCTGTGTGCTGCGCTTCCATTTTTTCCTCCCTCTGCTGCGCTCCCATTTTGTCCTCCCTCTGCTGCGCTGCGTGCTGCGCTCCCATTTTTTCCTCCCTTTGCTGCGCTGTGTGCTGCGCTTCCATTTTTTCCTCCCTCTGCTGAGCTTCCATTTTTTCCTCCCCCTGCTGCGCGCCGCGCTGAGCTTCCATTTTTTCCTCCCTCTGCCGCGCGCCGCGCCAAGCTTCCATTTTTTCCTCCCTCCGCTGAGCGCTGCGCTGAGCTTCGACCTTCTCGCTCAGTCCCGAGCCGCGCAGCTCGTCAAACTTCCACGAACTTTTGCTCCGGCTGTTCTCCCCGCTAATGTCGGTGCTTCTCTCCCCCGACGACAAATCCGCCAAGTACCTGTCGACGTCCGTGCTCGCGGTCGCGTCCGCGCTCTCGGGCGTCAAGTCGACGCTTCCGTTAGACCCGTCGGGACTCTCGCTGCCGCAAGGCCCCGTCTCGTCAGGATAGTCCGTCTCTCCGTCCGCGTTGACGTCCAAGGAATCGGCGCGACGCGACGAGACCTCGTCGCCCGTCAATAACGGCTCGGTTCGTACTTCCGTCAAAAGAGAAGTCGAATTCTCCAGGCGGGTCAGTTTCGCCTGAACAGCAAGCGCCAAACCCTTGTAGTAACGCATTTCCGTCCTGACGTCGTCCGTCATCTTTGAAAAAAATACAATTATTAATAATAAAAAAGAGAGCAAAAATTAGGCAAAATACAATTTTGCTATTGAATTGAAACCCAAACAAACCCAAACGAGTGAAGAAAGTGAAAACTTGCGAAAATTTCGAAAGCTGTGAAAAAAAAACGTGAAAACTTTCGAAATTTTGGATTCTTTTTTTTTTTTTGTTTGAAGAATGGAGCCCAAACAAACCCAAACAAGTGAAGAAATTGTAAAATTGGCAAAAATTATGAAAATTGTGAAAAAATAAAAAGTGAAAGCTTTGAAAATTTTTGGATTTTTTGACAATTGAAACCCAAACAAACCCAAACAATTCTTCATTCGACTCACCAAGGGCGGAATAATCGGTACGCCACGAATTTTTATACAGCTCACGTACGAATCGGCTTTTCTTACGTCCATTATTATTAATTATTATTGTTGCAACGAAAGCTGCCGGGCGAATAATCGCCAAATCCGCTTTTTCCGATAGCTTTTTCCTCCATTCACGCCGCCAAAGCACTCTTTCACAATTAACGTATCACCCGTCGTCGACGAATAAACAATTAAGAAATATATTTGAAATTTCGATGAACGTAGGTTAGGTCGACTCGTCGTATTGACAGAGACCGGGAACGAAAAAAAAAACATCGTGAGTGCGTAGAGTCACGGTGCGCCGGGATTCTAGCCAAGTGTCTAACCTCACGGCGCGCCGGGATTCTAGCCAAGCGTCTGAATTCACGGCGCGCCGGGATTCTAGCCAAGCGTCTAAATTCACGGCGCGCCGGGATTTCAATCAAGTGTCTAAATTCACGGTGCGCCGGGATTCTAATCGTCTAAATTAACGGAACGCCGGGATTCTAGTCAAGTGTCTAAATTCACGGAGCGCCGGGATTCTAGTGAATTGTCTAAATTCACGGAGCGCCGGGATTCCAGTCAAGTGTCTAAATTCACGGAGCGCCGGGGATTCTAGTCGTCTAAAGTCACGGAGCGCCGGGGATTCTAGTCGAGTGTCTAAATTCACGGAGCGCCGGGGATTCTAGTCGAGTGTCCAAATTCACGGAGCGCCGGGGATTCTAGTCAAGTGTCCAAATTCACGGAGCGCCGGGATTCTAGTCGAGTGTCCAGATTCACGGAGCGCCGGGATTTTAGCCAACCGTCTAAAGTCACGGCGCGCCGGGATCCTAGTTAAGCGGCTAAAGTCACGGAGCGCTCAGCAACTTTTTTTTTTCCCCCCTGCACGAACCCCAGTCGCACGAGTGCAGAGCGTCGTCTCATCGAGATGGGAGTAAATTCACTTTGAGGTTAGATCGCCGAGGATAGGCACGTGAAAGCTTTTCCCTTGATTCTCGTTCGTTCACGAGACACGAGATTTTTTATTTTGCAACGATGGACGCGTTCGATTTGTTCAAGAAACTTTCGTCCGGCGCGAAATTCGACAAGACGCGCTTTCGTTCCGACGCTGTAAAACTTCGCGTAAGTTTTTCGTAATTTTCTCGTGCCACAGCGATGATGGAAAAGAATGTTTTTTTTTTTTTCTTCCTCTTCTTCTTCTTCAGAACAGTTGGAGAAAAGTGCGAAGTTCGAGGAAAAAATGAATTTGGAAGATACGAGGGAGACGCGAGTTTGCGTCAAGCGAAAAAACGAGAACGACGACGAGGACGAGGACGAGGACGAGGACGATAATTTGGAGGTTAAGAATGAAGAAGCGAGCTCGGCCGAAACGTTGACCCTCGTCGAAGGTATGAAAGTTCCGATCGACGGTGGAAAAACGAGCAAACGTAAGAAAAAAAAGATTATGACGGCGGACAAGTTGTTGCAGCTGGAACAAGAAAAGGTGAGAGAGCGTCCGGAGTGATAGATCGTCGATTTCTTTTCACTGCGCGAGCGGAAGCTCGTGGAAATACGTTTTTATTTATTTTGTTATTTGTTTTTTTTTTTTGTAGATAAATGAGTATAGAAACAAGCACGGGATAACGGCGGTCGGGCGTAACGTGGCGAAGCCGCTGGAAAGTTTTCAACAATTGTCGACGATACACGGCATGGCGGCAGATCTAGTCGACAACATGAAGAAATGCGGCTACGTCGAGCCTACGCCTATACAGATGCAGGCCATGCCGATAATGCTCGAAGTAGGAAGAAGAATTTTTTTTAGCTATTATCGTTATTTCCTAATTACCGTCGACAATAATTTCGTAACTATACTTGTTCGTCCACTGTTACTTAGCTACTATTATAGCTCGTTGTATTTCGCAAACTATTGTCGTCCGTCTATCGTTATGTCGCAACTATTATTGCCCGCAAACTATTCTCGTCAATCTTCCGACCGCTGGGATTTTTCCTTTTTTCCTACGCTATTTTCCAACTACTTTACGTTCGCCGATCGATACTATTTTTCCAACTATTCTTAATTGTCATTTTCCGACAGCTGGGATTTCTTTTTTTTTTTTTTTCCTCCTCTATTTTTCAACTACTTCTCGTCTTCCGATCGATACTATTTCCCAACTATTCTCAATTGTCATTTTCCAACGGTTGGGATTTCTTTCTTTTTTTTTTTCCTCCGCTATTTTCCAACTACTTTTCGTTCGCCGATTAATACTATCGCCCAAACAACTATTATTGCCGGAGCTACAATTGTTTCGCAACTATCATTGTCCAGCTATTATTTTTCATCCGTTCCGATTACTCACCCAAACAAACCCAAACAAACCCAAGCAAACCCAAACAAACAAACCCAAACAAACCCAAACAAACCCAAGCAAACCCAAACAAACCCAAACAAACTACTATTATTGCCGGAGCTACAATTATTTCGCAACTATCATTGCCCAGCTATTATTTTTCATCCGTTCCAATTACTCACCCAAACAAACCCAAACAAACCCAAGCAAACCCAAACAAACCCAAACAAACTACTATTATTGCCGAAGCTACAATTATTTCGCAACTATCATTGCCCAGCTATTATTTTTCAACCGTTCCAATTACTCACCCAAACAAACCCAAACAAACCCAAACAAACCCAAACAAACCCAAGCAAACCCAAACAAACCCAAACAAACTACTATTATTGCCGGAGCAACAATTATTTCGCAACTATCATTGCCCAGCTATTATTTTTCATCCGTTCCAATTACTCACCCAAACAAACCCAAACAAACCCAAGCAAACCCAAACAAGCCCAAACAAACCCAAACAAACTCCTATTATTGCCGGAGCTACAATTATTTCGCAACTATCATTGCCCAGCTATTATTTTTCAACCGTTCCAATTACTCACCCAAACAAACCCAAACAAACCCAAACAAACTACTATTATTGCCGGAGCTACAATTATTTCGCAACTATCATTGCCCAGCTATTATTTTTCATCCGTTCCAATTACTCACCCAAACAAACCCAAACAAACTACTATTATTGCCAGAGCTACAATTATTTCGCAACTATCATTGCCCAGCTATTATTTTTCATCCGTTCCAATTACTCACCCAAACAAACCCAAACAAACTACTATTATTGCCAGAGCTACAATTATTTCGCAACTATTACTGCCCAGCTATTATTTTTCATCCGTTCCAATTACTCACCCAAACAAACCCAAACAAAACCCAAACAAACTACTATTATTGCCGGAGCTACAATTATTTCGCAACTATCATTGCCCAGCTATTATTTTTCATCCGTTCCAATTACAAACCCAAACAAACCCAAACAAACTACTATTATTGCCGGAGCTACAATTATTTCGCAACTATAATTGTCCAGCTATTATTTTTCATCCGTTCCAATTACTCACCCAAACAAACTACTATTATTGCCGGAGCTACAATTATTTCGCAACCATCATTGCCCAGCTATTATTTTTCATCCGTTCCA
>CAWVQM010000379.1:0-13376 GCA_963932345.1 Ophion ventricosus | reverse complement strand
AGTCGAGAAACTTTAAGGTTGTTTTAAGGAATTTAAATATATATATATATATATATATATATGTGTGTATGTATAGATCCGAAGACCTCATAATGGAGCTTCCTTTTTGAGGCGGGCAACCGCTTTAGGAGACCGAAAATTAGATGATTTTTTGGATGTTTTTATTATTGTGTTTCCGCAACTCTGACAATAATTTATTCATATTTTCATACATCTCTGGTAATTTTTTCAAATTATTTCATGCATTAATTAAGGTGTAATCCTCTGTGTCCCTTGGCGTGTCCTCATCGTCGTTGTCGATTTGCGGGAATTGTGCAGCTCGCAATTGGCATCTGAAATAGTCCAACAAATTTTTATACATTCTTGAGATATTTCTTAAGAACATGAACCTAAATATTGAAAAAAAAATCGAGAATTGAATGTTGAAACGTGTTTGAAAAAAATGATCGATATTTAGCATTTTTTTCCCAGCATTTTGCAATAATAAATATGTTTCAAACAATCTAATCTTTCCAACTTTAGGTTCATGTTTTAATAAATTGTATTATGTAAACGTGTTCCAAATTTGAAGATGATCCATCAATTAGTTTTTGAGTTATGATTCCCGCAAATTGAAAAAATGTCGTTTCGAGAAAAACACGTTTAAAGTTTCACAAACGAAAAACTCAAACTCAAAGTGTTTAATGAAATGGAAAAGTGTCTTACCGATTAATCAGCGATTCCAGCACCATACAGCAGTCCTTCCTCTTCCTCATGCAACTCATTTGAAGCTTGCATTTCCTCTTTACGAGCTTTTCGAGCTTCTTTTGTCTCTAATAAACTTTTTCTATTTTGCCGAGCCACGCGCATGTGATCCATTTGCTCGGCATATCCGTAGCGCTGCCTGCTAACTACGATTTGTAGTTTATTCATAACCATGAGTAGGGCTGAATTTCCTTCATTGAATAAAATAGCAGCAAGAAATGCTGCTATTTTATTTACGCTACCTCGATTATTTTGCACTCAGAATGGAGATGTTTTGGAGCTAATCGCCAATTGGTCGAGTTTGGGTTTGTTTGGGTTATGAAAACTCAAACAAACCCAAACAAACTACCTAATTGAGCGCTCGTGGATACCTGAGCGCGCTTGGGAGTCGAGAGAGTCTTTATCATTTATGTACATACCGTCAGAAGGAATCCGAATTCGTTTAAAAATTTTCAGGGTGTATTCTTGAGATATTTTGCTAACGATTTATGAAATTGAAAAAAAATTATCTTTTGAAGCATCTAAAGTGGCTGTCCGCTTAAAGAAATAATTGCATCATACGTGTATTAATATTATTATTATATAGTTATGAATTAATAAGTAAAGTTTATAAACTACAAAAAAATGTATCATCTTTATAGTGTATAGTATTTTTTTGTAGCTATTTATAATTTTTATCAATTAATTTGTAATCACATAATAATAATAATAATATTATAACTACGTAACGATAGGCTTGATACAGACGTTATTGAATTATTCTTTATGAAAAAAAATAATTTACTTGTCTAATTAATTTTTATCGATTTACTTCGTTCGGGATGTTCGCAAGAATAAATTCCCTTTCTCTCGTTCTCTTTCGCTTTATCTTTATCTCTACCTATATATCCATCTCTCTATCTATTTTGGTATCTATCTATTCACCTATCTATCTTCCTATCTTATCTATCTATCTATTTACCTATCTATCTATCTACCTGTCTATCTATCTACCTATCTATCTATCTACTTATCTATCTGTCTACTTATCTATTTAACTATCCATCTACCTATTTTTCTATGAATGTGTCTATTTATTTATCTACTGGTCTATTTATCTATTGATCTACTGGTCTATTTATCTATTTATCTACTTATCTATCAATCTACTTATCTATTTATCTATCCATCTACCTATCTTTCTATGAATGTGTCTGTCTATTTATCTACTAGTCTATTTATCTATTTATCTACTAGTCTATTTATCTATTTATCTACTTATCTATTTATCGATCTATCTATTCAACTAATAATCTATCTATCTACTTATCAATTTATCTATCTATATACTTATTTATTTATCTATCTATCTATTTATCTATTTATCTGTCTATCTACCTACCCCCCTATGAATGTACGTAACATATCTATCAATCTACCTATCGATCTATTTATTATCTACCTATCTACTTATTTATCTATTTATTTATCTATCCATCTATCTATTTATCTACCTACTTATCTATTTACCTGACTATCTATCTTTTTTTTTCTATCTATCTATCTATCGGTCTATCTGCTTATCAATTTAACTATCTTTCTACTTATTTATTTATCTATCTATCTATTTATCTATCTATCTACCTACCCCCCTATGAATGTACGTAACATATCTATCACTCTACTTATTTATCTATTTATTTATTTATCTATCTACCTATCTTCCTATAAATGTGCCGTGATATCTACTTATCTCTTTATCTATCCATCTACCTATCGATTTATTTATCATCTAGCTATCTACTTATTTATCTATTTATGTATCTATCTACCTATCGATCTATTTATTATCTAGCTATCTACTTATTTATCTATTTATTTATCTATCTATCTATCTATCTATGTATTCATCTATCTACTTATCTATTTATCTCTCTATCTATATATCTATCTATCTGTCTTTCTTTCTATCTGTTTATCTATCTATCTATCTACCTATCTATCTTAACATCTATCGATCTATCTTTCTCTTTTTCCCGACGCTGCGCTTACTCAATTCTATTCCCCGTGCACTTTTGCCTCGTCAACCATTTATCCGTAGCTACTATGAAAAACGTTGTTTTTTTTTTTTCGTTTTCACTATCGACTTTAATCTCCCGTCCATGTGGGTCACGTTTCACGCGGAAATAACGCACCCGACCACGGAACTACGAAAATCGAATAAGGCAATATTGTTGTGCTGTAACCCACCCACACACGCGGTGTTTGGCGAAGTGGCCATCACGCGGATGCACGCTGCGCAGCGCGTAACGTGATAAAAGAATGAGTGAGGGAAAAAAAGGAAAGAAAAAAAAAGAGACGACAGCGTACAGATCGGAGCTTGTTCGCGTTTAATGTTCTGTGGTTGACGCGATGATGACGATGATGATGATGATGATGATAATGATGATGATAGGGGCGGAGCAACGGCTCGAGGTGCAACCGTGCGGATGAACCTATTAAGTTGAACGATGCAATATACGTATAGCCGTCATTTGTCCGTTCGTTCACTACCTGTGTCCGCCCATACCCACCTACCCACCTCGTCATATATCAGTATGACAATCAGCCCAACAATGTCAAGTACACCGAAATTATTCCCATACCGTACGTGTGTCGTGGCACATTTCTCGGATCGCCGGCTTTCATGTACAGAACGCTAAAGAGATGGTGAGAGCAAGCGAGAGAGAGAGAGAGAGAGAGAGAGAGAGAGAGAGAGAGGCAGAAAACATCAAGCCTGACGGTTCAACCGTCATTGAACACCACGATATAATGAACGCGCTTTGATCATATATTTTACCGTATCGTTAAATTATCGAGGCTGAATTGCTGATGCGAGCCTCCGAACAATTTCCGGTTGCCATCCGCTACGTACGAGCCGAAATAAACGCGAGAGACCACTCACGGAGTCTCTTTGATGGGAACTGTAACCGAAAAATATACGTCACTGTATACGAGCTTGAAAAATATTGTCGTGGCATATTTTTGGGATATCTGGTGTGAGCTTATTTTACCGGGTTGTTTAACAATGTAACTAACTAACAATTATGTACACTCAAGATCAACTAAATATATATTTGTTAAATTAATTAGATAAACATATATAATATAAGGTGTAGTAAAAAGAAATCCATTATTTTTGCATGAAATTGAAGGCTTTATTTAACATAGTTAGAATAATCCGATTTAGGTCTAATATTCACCGTTTTGATCGATAACTTGTTGCCACTTTGAAGGTAATTTCATTATGCCTTTCTCATAGAAACCCTCGTCCCTATTGGCAAACAAACTGGGACAGTCGATTTTCACAAGCTTCTCTCGAGGCGAATTTTTCACCAGCAAAATCATTCGCCATAGACAGAAACAGGTGGTAATATCTTGGTGCCAGATCCGGACTATAAGGTGGATGCATAAAAACCTTCCAACCAAGCTCCCGGAGCTTCTGGCGAGTCACTATCGATGTGTGTGGCCTGGCGTTGTCCTGATGGAACACAATTCCTCTCCTATTGGCCAAAGCTGGCCGCTTTTGGGCGATTGCTTCCAATCAGGCGGTCCAATTGTTGACAGTACAGGTTCGAATTAAGAGTTTGGCCGTAGGGGAGCAGCTCATAGTAGATGATTCCCTGCCAATCCCACCAAACACACGGTAAAATCTTCCTGACCGTCAATCCTGGCTTGGCCACCGTTTGCGCCGGCTCACCGCGATTCAACCACGACCCGTTTCGCTTGACGTTTTCGTATGTGACCCACTTTTCATCACCGGTCACCATCCGCTTCAGAAATGGGTCGATTTTGTTGCGATTCAGCAGCGATTCGCAGATGGAAATTCGGTCCATGAGGTTTTTTTTTTGCGTTAACTCGTGTGGCACCCACACATCGAGCTTCTTTTTGTATCCAGCCTTATTCAAGTGGTTCCAAACGGTTTTTTGTGCAATGTTTAGCTCCTGGGTAATCGAAATAGTGCTTACATGATGGTCGGACTCGACAATTTCGTCGAGTCTGACGAAATTGGCCTTCCAGAGCGTGGTGCATCTTCGACATCAAAATTACCGGAACGGAATCGACGAAACCATAATTGCGCGTGATTGGCTGTTACAGTATCAGGTCCATAAACGCTATTCACATTTTCAGCCGCCTGGCTTGCGTTTTCGCCCTTATCGAAGAAAAACTATAAAATATGGCGTATTTTCACTTTGCTGGTGGCCATCTTTGACGCGCGCTCAAAAAATATTGAGTCAAGCAATCACAAAACTGTCTGAAATGTTTATTTTAGTACGAAATCTTGTCTTTCTAACGCCGTCTAGCGTAATCCGATCGCGCTTGTACAACGCGAGATACAGATTACTAAAGCCATCTATTGCAAAAATAATGGATTTCTTTTGACTACACCTAATATAATTCGGGAAAAAAAAAACGTAAATGTACATGAATAGATTGATGTATTCATTTCTCAGCGGTTTTGCCACTCGAAACATTTTGCCAATTTCTTTTAAAATTGTTCATCAAAATTACGTCATGGGAGTCTCCACGATTTTTTTATTTGATTTTTTCGATGCCAGGAGTCTCCAGCTTCCGCTTCTCGACGATGATTTCTGTTGGAATAATGATTGGACGGTCACGTGACCGTTGAACCGAAGCCAGGAGATGGAAGCAGCAGTGCAAATTTTCATGCTGTATATATCGGACGATCGATCATTTATTTTATGATTCACGTACGTCATCCATAAATTTCATGCCTATATATATATATATCCCCCACGCATAGCTATGTATAGCGATATATACGAATACGTCGTAACATTTGGCAGGCATGTACGGTGATCGCAATATCTCGTATAGGGACGTACGAAACGGGCGTTTACTTGTGGGCCCGTGTGCGATCCGTTCGTGTTACGGATCCATGAAAATTCGATTTACACTCGCGAGCTCAGCGACCTGTACGACGAGGCTGTGTTTTCATTGACGACAAAGGGCCGCAATGGGCGGTTCGCGACGGAGAGTACCTTCGGCACACGTTCGCATTGCTGTATTTTACGGGCGCTCCGCCGCGAGCGAACACGAGGCGGAGATTCAAAAAAAATAAAAATAAAAACGATAGGTTGACGCGTTGCCGTGAGGGGTAGTTGGAGGGTGGAATTTAATTCGTCGCATGGAGAGTACTGGATGGACCGTCGGGCAAAAAGTTAGTACAAAATGGACGAATCGTGGATTTACAAGTCTAGATCATGTCGTACATGTTTAGCCTTACAAATAGCTAATTTAATAATAAATTAACACTTAACAATCTTTACTTCCTACTTTTAATAATAATTGAAGTTAAATTCGACGCTATCGGCGTGTGCTTGACTGAGATTTTGTCAGTGACTGTACATCTGTTTCGACTGTCCAACAAAATAATTTCTCATTTTTTTAATTTAATTAATACGTTCGGGTCATCGTATTATTATCAATAATTACCCAAAGAACTCAATATATATTGAGTCTCAATGATTGGTATTAATTCATCGTTAATAAAGGCGATACTCCTCATTACTTTAATTAATTTCTCGACAATTACTCGGGATATTTATTTGAAACTCAGCATGATCACTCGCTTGATACTAAATCTTGGTGATATATTTTCAGAACTTATGGTGATTTGGTTCCATTCGTTTTACAAGCATTAACGTCTGCAGAAGCTGTTTTCCCATAAGCGACCATGTTGGATTCATATGTTTGTAACTACTCAATCATTTCGTGACAAATTTTAACATAATTCATGTATTCTATCAAGAACTATTATTATTATATTAGATGACGTAAAAAGTTCTGAGCGTTTTTTCGCTTTATTTCGACGATAAAATTAACATAGGATTATCCGATTTAGATCAAATATGCGCTGTTTTGTTCGATAACGTTTGTCCATTTTGAAGGCAATTTCATAGTTCCGCGATTGAAGAAGTCCTCGTCCCTATTGGTAAAAAAACTTGACCAGCTCATTTTCACAAGCCTCTCTTGAGGCCAGTTTTGTACCATCAAGAAAATTTTGCAAATGCTTGAAAAGGTGATAATCGCTTGGTGCCAGGTTTGGACTATACGGCGGGTGCGATAGAACCTCCCATCCAAGCTCTCGGAGCTTCTGGCGCGTCGTTAAAGATGTGTACGGCCTGGCGTTGTCTTGATGGAACACAACACCCTTCCTATTGGCCAATTCTGGCCGCTTCTGGTCGATCGCCTGCTTCAAGCTGGTCAGTTGTTGACAGTAGAGGTCCGAATTGAGTGTTTGGCCCGATGGGAGCAGCTCATAGTGGATGATTCCCTTCCAATCCCATCAAACACACAGCAAAACCTTCTTGGCCTTTAATCCGAGCTTGGCGATCGTTTGGACCGGCTCACCGCGATTGGACCACGATCTTTTTCGGCTGTTGTTCTCATATGTGACCCATTTTTCGTCGCCAGTCACTATCCGCTTCAAAAATGGGTCGATTTCGTTACGTTTCAGCAAAGAATCGCAGGCATCAATTCGGTCCAAAAGGTTCTTTTGCGTCAATTCGTGCGGCACCCATACATCGAGCTTCTTCTTGAGACCAGCCTTATCCAAATGGATCCAAACGGTTTTCTGGCTAATCTTCAGTTCCTGGGCAATGGAATAAGTGCTCACATGCCGGTCCGACTCGACGATTTCCATGATTTTATCGACATTTTCGACGATTGGTCTACCAGAGCGTGCCTCATCTTCGACGTCCATATTACCAGAACGGAATCGTTGGAACCACCGCTTTGCTGTTGCATTCGATACTGTATTGGCTCCATAAACAGCACAAATCTTTTTGGCCGCCTGCTCCGCCTTTTCACCTTGCTCGTAATGGTACTGAAGAATGTATCGAATTTTCTCTTTTTTTACCTCCATTTTGGAACGCTGTGACACACAACTGGCTTCACCAAACACAAAACTGTCAAGGAACTTTTTTTTGAAGCGAATACTATAATGCATAATTACCGAAATAATTATTATACACACCCAAACAAACCCAAACAAACTCAAAAAAGTTTATGTATACTTTAACAGTAAATTTGAGTACGAATAACAATTTTTTGAAATACATTTATCATGAAAATGACAGAGCTGTGGCAGAGTGTTGCAGCAAGCTTGTCGCAGAAGTTGCGAATAGGCGTGCATTCTAGTTTCCCGTATACTTTGATCTGCAAAAAAAAATTAAAACATTTTTTTTCATTTAGATCGGCCGTATTCGAATTCTTGAAATTTTTCTAAATATTGGGAATTTCCAAATTTCCTTTTGAGCCCAAATACTTAAGAGTCTACACGTCAATAAAGTGGCAATAAAAAGTCCATTGTTTTCAAATTTCTAGTCTGGGATACTGCCTTGAGGGATGCTCTGGTGATTTCTCGTGTCGAGCCACGATGGACCAATACTTGGATAGGTGACTGCCCAACCACTCCCAAGAGGGACTCCGTTTTACCCTGCTTGATTGACATTCAGGGCAAAAAGCTGTCACTTTCGTCGGCACAGGTTTTTCGCAGTTGCCCTGTGCCCTCGTGGAAACGCGATACGTATGCGAAGTGGGAAACGAGAGGCAATACTTCTGGGAGGGGGCGAGACTCTGAGGATAGAAAATCGAGTTTTTTTTTTCTTTCTTTTTTTCATTTTTACTTGTGCAGACGTCTCGTTTAAGCCACGCGTTGACGTTCGTTGACGCGCATAATACTCGTTCGAGCTGTATTATTGGACGCGTTGTGTGAAACCAGCTGTACAGGGCGGTAACCCACTTATATCGCTTATTTATCCGTGGCTCGTTATTGTTAACGGCAGGCTCGAACAATCCTCCCGATTCAGGTCAAACGTCACTTTCCTCTCATAGGGCCGGACGCTTGCAGTTTCTATTCCGTCTTGAATCGCTGAATTTCAAATTGGAATTCATTTCTCATTCAATACACTTCGGACTCTTTCTTCTCAATCAATAAACTCGGATAATCAGGTCTTATAAGTATGTCGAATAAATTGTTATTATTATTATTTTTTTTTTTAATGAAACCTTTACAAATCGATGGAAAGTTTTTTACAATTTTATAATCTTTTTGAATAATATTGGGGAATTATTTTGTTACAATTTTATCGAAGTATTGTAAAATCGGTATCTTTTTTACTTTTAAACTGTTAAAATTTCACGCGTTTTTTTCGAAAGCTCAAAATTACGCGAAATAAACGCCGGAAACGGCTTTACGCACACTATTCACGATTTTTAATAGAAATTGAGTGTTGAGGGGAAAATGAATGATGAATTCGTATTCAGGGGATAAAAATACATCGCTCGTAAAAAAAAAAATTAATTTTTTTTCGCACCTTGGCTAAAAATAAGTTATTTCACTGAATCGTCGGTCATTTATTTTATTTTTCGATTTGAAACCTCACTCTGTGCTCATTCTCTTCGTTATCGTTTACTCATTGAAATACCGTTCGATTTATTGAGCTCTGATTATTCTTCGATTTTTGACCGAATTTCAAATTCGAACCATGAAAAAAAAAAATATTTAATTTAAATAGGATCTATTAAAATCGGATAGGTTTTTTCCTGTCTCGCGGCCTATTGCAACCCTATTGCAACCCTATTTGTTTTGAATATACTTTTTTTTTACTTTGTTCAAGCTATTCTTTTTAACCCTAAAATGGTAACCTTATTTTTTTTGACCTATTATGGTAACCTGGGGTGATAAACCACCCCAAATTTGAAAAATTCATATCTCCGGTAAAATTTCACGAAAAGGGTTCACCTTGGGCTCATTCTTTTCGTTTTTTGATGCAGAATCACGTAAGCCTGGGGCGATTCCGCTCGAAGTAGGAAAAGTTAGTAAAAAATGAGGTAAAAGGATGAAAAACATGAAAAATTCGTAAAAATGACTTTTTTAATTGAATTTGCAATATCTCCGTTGATTTTTAACGAAACTGAATAAATCCAACGGTATTATAAAGTGAAAATATACAGTTTTGAGACAGGATGGTTAGTTTTACTCGATTTTCGAAAAAGTCTATTTATTCCGGGAATCGAAGTCTGGGAATTTAAAAGAAGTCACGAGGTACTAGTCTGGGAATTTAAAAGACGTCAGTCGTAAACGTGAGGAAGCGAGAAAGGGCGCGAGATTTAAACTCGCCCTGGGGTGGTTTTTCACCCCAGGTTACCGTTCTAGGGTTAAGTATTAAATATATTCAAATAAAATAAATTAATTAAATTAGTTCGAATAAAATAAATAAATTCAATTCAATTCAAGAATTTGATTCAAAATCTAATTTGATTCAAAATCCAATTAGATTCAAATTAAATAAATAAAGAAAAAAAAACACGATGTATCGCATGAATACGAGAAAGGAATGTTCATGACATAAAAATGCGGTGAAAAGAAGTTAAATTATTTTTCTTCTTTTTCACTAACAAGGCTGTTATTTGCAAAAAAAAAAGAAAGGTATCGTCGTACCTTTTATTAACAGGCACAACTATTTATTTATAGAAAGACTAACTCTTTTCCTCAACTGCAGAATGTTACAGCAGTCTTTTAATGAAAACAAAGCCATGAGATTTTTGAGAGACTGAATCGTGTACCATTTTTCCATCTGTCTCCTTTGTCTTATACTACCGGATGAAACGAAATCACACATTTATTCGGAATATTTAGTTTTTAGACGATATTAAATAGATCTTGATTTAAATGTATAAATATATTTAAATTAAAAAATTATTTATTTTAAGGCTTTAGGCCACTCTAGGATTTACCAAAAATCGATTTTCTTTTTGTTAAAAATTTACCTTAGTACCTATAAAATTATATTCCAAAAGATTATGGGTGTGAAAAATCTCTAAGTACTCGATTTTCGAAGTCTAGCGCAACCCCTCTTGCTTTATGTCGTGACTTTTTACTAACTTTACACGCGTTTATCTCAAAACTACATTTGTCAAGTTGGCCGGACTCATAATAAATAAATAAATAATAATAAATAATAATAAATCATTTTCTGACGATTTTCTTATGGCATTTTATACTTTTTGTTTTAGAAATTCGTCATTATGACAAAAAAACAACATATGAAAAAAATCCTACGTACTTCTATAGCTATTCTTATATATAATCGAAAAAACTTTAGTGTCTCATCATAACTGAAAAATTATAGGAGCTGTTGGTCCGGCCGTTGACCTTCCAGAAATAAAGGCGTCATTGTAAAAATGCTGCACCCTCGCCGTTTAGACATGTATCGATGTGAAAAAATAATTTTGTATAGTCAATTACGTGTATAATAAAACCCCAGTTCTGTAATTCGGATTTATTTCATGGTTTCGCTGAAAAAAAAAATCACAAAATATGCCCTTTTTCGCCTCTAGAGTGGCCTAAGGCCTCAATAATGGAATGCAATACCAAAAATTGATTTCACGAAAAATCTAGTTAATTCAAATAAAAAAAAATCAAATAGACGCATCTAATATCAAAAGAATTTTTCTCAGTGCAAAGGCATGCTCCTCATCAATGAGCGATCCTACCCTTAAAAAAAAATCGTCATAACTCCCTCAAATTTTGGAACTTCAATGAAATCTTTGTTGCAAAGTCTTGAAACGACAATACCCTAAGGTGGCTCGACCTCAAAAATCGCGAGGATCGCTTGCTGCAAATAAAACCTGCGCGGTAATGGGTGCGTTTCCCTATATACGTCAATCGGCTGGAGTCCGCAATTGCGGCGTTGAAACGCAATGACAGGTGTATGTGGACAAAGTTTTCTGTACCTCGTTATGCACAAGCTATACTCCTCCTCCTCCTCTTCCTCCTCCTACTCCTACTGCGCCTCCTCCTTCTCCTCCTCCTCCTCCTTCTCCTCCTCCTCCTCCTCCTCCTCCTCCTCCTCCTCCTCCTCCTCCTCCTCCTCCTCCTCCTCCTCCTCCTCCTACTCCTACTGCTCCTCCTCCTCCTCCTTCTTCTCCTCCTACTGCTCCTCCTCCTCCTCCTCCTCCTTGTCCTCCTCCTCCTGCTCCTACCCCTACTGCTCCTCCTCCCCCTCCTCGTCCTGCTCCTCCTCCTCCTCCTTCTCCTACTCCTCCTCCTCCTCCTCTTCCTGCTCCTACTCCTACTGCTCATCCTCCCCCTCCTCCTTCTTCTCCTTCTCCTCCTCCTCCTCCTCCTCCTCCTTCTACACCTCTTACTCGTCCTCCTCCCTTCACCCTCCCTCCTCCTCCACCTCCCGTCGATTGTTCCAATTCCGTGAGCTCGTTTCGCGGCTGTCATTCGATAGAAAATACGCGCGTTATGGTCGCGAGGCCTCCGCGTCTCCATACAACCGATAAATCGTATCTTTTGAGCCTGCGGTGCCTCGACAAACTACACGCGTCGCCTCACCTCGTCCTGGCTCTCGCACATAAAGCGAGCCCATTATTATACGCATAGTTACGCGCGTCTCTTCTCTTTCACGCGCCCTTCTGCGTGTGGGTGTGTGCTACTTACGGAGAAAGACCAGCGGCCGTGAATATGGACACGGCATGAAACTGGGACAAGATGAATTTCCATAGATCTGGACCGACGTAAGGAGACTCGTGTCTGTTGGTCCAGAAAGGTGCATAAATAATTCTGCACCCTTCCAACATTTTTTTTCATTTCATTGACAAGAAAAATGTTTTATATAGAATGAAAGAAATGTCATACCTCAAAATTAATTTGAAAAAAAAAAGAAATATTGATGCTTTAAGGAGTTTCGGGACACTTAACGAAAAGGTACCATTTGATTAAAATTTATACAGTATATTCTCTGTCATATACCGAATGTAACCTTCAAATTTTAAATCGATCGTCTACACCGTTTCTATAAAATTTACAATGGAATCATCCACTATGAGCTGCTCCCATCGGGCCAAACACTCAATTCGGACCTCTACTGTCAACAACTGACCAGATTGATGCAGGCGATCGACCAGAAGCGGCCAGAATTGGCCAATAGGAATGGTGTTGTGTTCCATCAAGACAACGCCAGGCCGCACACATCTTTAACGACGCGCCAGAAGCTCCGAGAGCTTGGATGGGAGGTTCTATCGCACCCGCCGTATAGTCCAGACCTGCCATCAAGCGATTACCACCTTTTCAAGCATTTGCAAAATTTTCTTGATGGTACAAAACTGGCTTCAAGAGAGGCTTGTGAAAATGAGCTGGTCGAGTTCTTCACCAATAGGGACGAGAACTTCTTCAATCGCGGAATTATGAAAATGCCTTCAAAATGGACAAAAGTTATCGAACAAAACGGCGCATATTTGATCTAAATCGGATAATCCTATGTTAATTTAATCGTCGAAATAAAGCGAAAAAACGCTCAGAACTTTTTACTTCATCTAATATATATATATATATATATATAATTACGATGATGAAAATCCTGAGTGCCGTAAAATCCCAAAAGACCCCAACACTCTCTGATCCAAACTGAAGGCTGCAGACCTGATGATCCCGTGCACCGTGAAAGGGTAATATTGACAGTTCCTGTGATAACGATGTAAAATCCGGATTTCGTCAGAAAATACAAGCTTTCCAAGCCAATACTGTGCACTACTAAAATCAGTACATCCATACAAACATATATATATATATATTTTTT